>CM027875.1:44469485-44569051 GCA_016097615.1 Eucalyptus dawsonii
CACTTACAGATTACATATGGGCAAAACGAATGTTCATATAACTCTCATGCTCCAAGAGAATTTGGTTAGGCGTAAGTCAACAAGTGGTAAAAGGACTTGACTGTCAAGCAACCTTTCCTGGTGACTTACCATCTCACTGCATCTTCTTCATTCCTCTATGGTTTTGACTTGAGCTTGTTCTTTAAAAAGTATTTGAATAGAAAAACAATGTCCGTAATCTAGATTAGCTACTTCTTGTAAATCACAATAAAACTGATCCTGTTTCACTACGTTTGTGTCAACAAAGTTTGAGTAAAACACAATGAGTTTTAAACAAGCTTAGGAAGCATGAAATAAAAGATCATAGTAGAGCCAGACAAATGAAAAATCATCCTGAAACACAAGCCATACACGAGAGTGCTTATGCACATAACTCTCATGTATGCAAGGAGAGATAACTGCAACTATTAAACAAGAGAGGAGATTTTATTTATCAAGTACATGGAAAAACAATGTCCCTAATCTAGATTAGCTACTTCTTGTAAATCACAATGAAACCTATCCCGTTTCACTACATTTGTGTCAACAAAGTTTGAGTAAAAACTCGATGAGTTTTAAACAGGCTCAGGAAACATGAAATGAAAGATCATAGTAGCGTCAGCCAAATGAAAAATCATACTGGAAACACAAGCCATACACTAGAATTTAGCAGGCACATGCTCTCATGTATGCAAGGAGAGATAATTGCAACTATTAAACAAGAGAGGAGATTTTATTTATCAAGTACATGAAAAACAATGTCCATAATCTAGATTAGCTGCTTCTTCTAAATCACAATGAAACGGATCCTGTTTCACTACATTTTCTTTTTTCTTTTTTTTTGGTAAAGACCTGTTTCACTATGTTTGTGTCAACAAAGTTTGAGTAAAAACTTGATGAGTTTTAAACAAGCTTAGGAAACATGAAATTTTAGGTCATAGCTGCATCAGACAAATGAAAAATCATACTGGAAACACAAGCCATACACCAGAATTTAGCAGGCACATGCTCTCATGCATGCAAGGAGAGATAATTGCAACTATTAAACAAGAGGAGATTTTATCAATTACATTGCCCATGGCATATTAGAAAGCATAATTTACTCAGATAAACTATCACATTTCTCTGCAGATTCCCAATTTAAATGTGATAACACTAAAGACATAAAAAATCTCACTGCAGTGAAAAAAAAAAAAGTGATGAAGAAGAGATGAAGAAACAAGGGGAAAGGGAAAAGGAAAACTAATGTTAGCTTAACTTGTAGCACTTCCCAGAACTGTAAATCTTTTAGGGCATTAGAAAAGAACATGGAAATGTCTAACAAGTCAAAAGAATCCAAGGAAAAGGAACAAAGTGGGAAATTTAGAATTAATATATACTTCTTGACACTTCCAGAGACTCCACTTTCTTCCATTTAGACTAGGAAAAGGACAGAAAAGATGGAACATAATTTCCATAAGCCTTCATTTAATTTCATGCTTATTTGTTGCAATATTCAATTAGTGACAACAAACAGAATCACTACAAAATCACATCCATCAGTAATCAACATAAGGAATCATAAACCTCAAAAAGCTTAAGTTGTTAATTATACTATGTCATAATTACAAAGTGGAGCTAAGTAGATACGAAATCAACAGCAAAAGCAAGTTCCGAAATGCATGCCTCAGAGCTGTTTGAATGCAATGCCAATATTGAGCCACAGCCTCCAAATTTATCAATTGAACAGCTATAATATACTTCATACCTAGAAAGGTAAGAGACATCTAATCATTTATGGATAAACCAATTTTAGGAAGGTTTAGTTTTATTTCAGTATGAACAACAGATGTACCAATGATTGATGGCTGCTGCACATTATGTGTTCACATGTCGCATTGAAGGAGCACGCTGAACACTTCTCTGCAACATATGCAGCTGAAAATCCAGTCCTTTGCCACTGTTCCTGAAGGACATCAAGAGCTTCCATCTCTGCATGTCTTGTTGCCTATGAAAGCGCAAGAAACACAAACCAAGCATATCATATCAAATTTAGGAGCTTTGCCAGAAAGACATATTCTCTTAGTGTAGGTTAACATAAATTTAGGAAATGCATTTCATGAGAAATTTTTCTCCTTCAAGTTAGAATATAAATAAGATTGATCAAAGCATATACTACATGAACTCAACAAGTTTTCCTGCTTGAAGTTGCTGAGAATATCACATGGAAAAAGAGGCTTTTTATTGCATTAGCCACCTCCACATTTTCTAACAGTATTTTTATATATACCCCTGTAGCAAGGTGCCTTTGTTCTTTTATTATGCTCCACAACTAAAAGGCCAAATACTTTTCACATCAACTATTCATTACGGTCCATAAAGTCATTTATAGTAGTGTATTGTCACCACATAAAAATAATTAATTACAGCAATAGACTATTAGATAAGAGATGATCTCTACTAGAAACCAGCTTGTATGAAGAAATGTGCCCAAGGAAAAGGTTCTTACATCTTAAAAGGCAATACAATGCTCACAATGCATTTTTATACCAAGTAAGAATATTAAAGTCTAGCTAACAAACAGCGTAAGAATACAATGTTAGGACTTCACAAAAGCAGATAAAGACCATAATATGGTTCCAGAAAGAGCCCAATAGTAGATGAAAAACACAACACATTGTGCGTAATAAAGCAAGAACATTGCTATTGTTAGCAGAGATATCTTATTAAAGAATAATGGAAACAAAACCCTTTACAGCCTAATAATGCATGGAAAATTCCACTATTAACAGATTTGTTCATATGTATTATTGTATGATCTTTTAAGAAATAATTAAAGGGAGAAACATAAAATGATCAACAATAAACTATGAGTGGATAGTTTGAGGTATCAATTCAGAACACTAACAACATACGTTGACCGAAATTTATAGAAGGGGGTGGAGAAGCAATGATAAACATAAATTCTTGGCTCATTAGTCTGGTGTCTTCCTGCCACTAACGCTCCCCATCCTCAAAAAAGCAATCACACAGCTGTTCAATCAAGTGGCATTATGAATAAATAAAGTACACTATGAAACCATTCACTAATTTAGACTAAAACACTAATCGTCTTAGTTAGAAGATATAGTAACATATTTGAAATGCACCTAGTTACTTGACAGTCAGTTGCTTACCCAACTGGAACTTCAAGGTTGTCCAACAAAGTTTTGTTTTACATAGGAAAATCAAGAGGAGTCTTATTACTTACTAGGAGAAGAAATCCTTGAGGATAAGAATGAAATTTTTTCATGCATACTGCAATCAGGCAGCAATTCAAGAGAAAATTAGCATCAAGTTGCTACTAGTAGAAACATTCAGCGTGTCACATCGCTACGGGTCGAATGGATGCCTGTCTCATAGCTATATGATCAGATCTTGCAGGTCATGTATAATAAACTGGTCACAAGCTTCCAAGCAATGGTTTTTACCACATACTCATCCTGTAATTCAGATGCAAATCACCCTAACTCTTAAACTGATGGCTCTAACAACACTAAAAACCGCATGTTGTCTTATCATTGGTACCTCAGAAGCTTATCTTTGATTAATATTAGGTTTCACTCAAAAATTTGAGAAGCTTCCTGGAGTTTTTGCTTCTAATTCACTTTCGATCATAAATGCCATGGTACATAAGTTTTAAAAAAAAAAACAGAGAGAGAGAGAGAGAGGACGCCAAACTATTGGGAAGGTCTTAGATATCAGAATTGATAATCAGCTTATGGCGAGTCTCTATTCTACTGAATAACTTATGTAAACGCCATGTTTCTCATGATTTTTTTTTCATACCCACAGTTCACAAGGCAAAAGAAAAATAATTACCTAACCGGTTATTTATGGGCACAACCAATGCTCATACAACTCTCATGCTCTAGGTAAATTCAGTTTTCAATTCTCCCTATTGCCAAAGTCCACAAGTGGTAAAGGACTCAACTATCAAGCAACCTTTCCTGGTGGCTTAGCACTCTCACTGCATCTTTATTTTCAACAGTGTTGCCTCTTCAAAGGCCTCATAAAATGTAGAGACAAAGGCCTATCCCATTAATCAAAGTTTATCAAATTCATTAGTCCTGGAAAACTGATCACCTGCTGCACATCTATATGAATTGCACATACTAATCGCATTTCCTAGACACCTCAAAAGCACCCAAATCTCTCTCTCCCCCTTTCTCTTTAGTATGGCTAAATTTCCACTTCGATGCCTGGTTATGCATAAGGGAGTTCCCAATCTATAGCACCCAGATTGACCCAGTTTTCGCCTGAAAAGCAGACTGAACCAAGCCATGTACATGCTACTTCCCAGTGTTCCACTCTTCCTCAATTGTTTTCCTATAAACCTACACTTCACCTACTTGTTTTAATAAGTTGCCACCTATGAAAAAGAAAGACAGAAAAGCTATACCTTCTGGGGATCGTTGTTGATTTTGCAGCATGTAACATCGATTGCTAGTGTATTCACTACCAAACATCCACAGACAAAACTCACGAAGAAACACCTTATTCAACGTCTCTCGAAGAAACACCTTCCTAGGGACTCTGTTTCCGGATGACGAACTCCTTCTATTCGTCACCTCTGCCGGCAGGTGCGTCTCCCATGTCGTCAGAGCTCACTGGTGGTGTCGTGCGGAAGATGAGGAGTCGTGATGCTGAAAGCGGCGTCGGTGGAGTTGGAGGTTGGCCTATGGCGGAGAAGAGGATTTAGCCCAAAAATTAAAAAAAAAAAAAAAAAAATATATATATATATATATATATATATATATATTTCATGGTATAAATTATAATGCCCCAAGGAAGAAGGTGGAGAGAGAAAAACTGAAAACAAAGGAGACAAAAGAAAGAAAATTACATAATTTTTTATTTAGGATGCAAACATAACTTGGTTAAGAGCGTGTTGCAAGTTTATTTTTGGAGAAAGGAAAAGAGAAGAGACAAGAAAGAGAAGGCGTATCATGAAGGTCCAGCGAAGTTCCCTTACCACAATTGCTTCCTTAGCAAAGTTTCTTGCCCATTCTAACAACAAAAGCAGCAGCCAAACACTGCCATACTCATCTTTGCCAATCCAGTTAGAAGTTCACATGGTCTTGGTTTGCATGCCTCATAATTTTTCTTTGGTACCATTTGACTTTGTTCCTCAGTAATTATTGGACAATCTTGCAAATCTTCCTCTAGATATGTTCCAATCAAATCGTCTTTGTACATAAGCGAACTCTCTGCTTATGAATTTGATTCTTCACTTTCTTACAGAGATTCACAATAGTTCGCCTAAGATTTAATTTTGGTGGAAAGCTAGGGGGAATCTCTTGTAATTGATGGTAATTTGAAACTGCGGAATAAGTCAAGCTCAAACTATCACGCTCATTGAGGGATGTAGGAAGGCTAATGATGTTGTCATCTAAGGGACTAAATGTATCAAAAGAGGAAAACGAGAAAGATTCTGAAGAAGATCTGTCGTGCATAAATCACCTCTCCAAAGGTGTATATATTGTAACTTTGAAAGTTTGGCCTCTATGCATGGATCAGCTGAATCCTCAACTTTGCAAACTACCGACTAAATTTTTGCAGTTATAGAGTCTCAATTCTCTAAGGTTTTGTAACTTGTAAATGTTAGATGGAAGACTTATCAAGTTTGAGCAATCATCTAAAGTCATTGACTCCAAAGAGACAAGATTTCCTATTGATGCAGGAAGTTCTTTTAATAGCAGTGCCACATACAGTAAAACTTTTTAGGCCTTCAAGTATGGAATATCAGGAACTTTAAAATTTTCTAGCCATAAAGGCGAAAGCACGGAGATTTTTTGACTTGAGCTCCTTTGGTAAATTCAGTTTGGAGCAAGACGCTTCATATTAAACCACTGCAACTTGTCATGATTTGCAATCGACTCGTGTGCTCCTACCAAATTTTTGCAGGAATGCATATTCAATTTCTCAAGATTTGGAGCCCATGAGATGTCGGGCATATAGACTAGTGAGTTGCAGGAACTAAAATCAATGTACTTCAATTGTCGAATTCCTGCAAAACAACGAAATTGACTTGTCATTATGAGAATTACTATAAACTAATTTTGTGAGAAATTAAAAAATGTATTGTAGAAATTAGTAAACACTTACAAACAATAGAAATCGACTGGGTATTATAAGAACCAAATTTCTGCACTTACTAAAATTCAATTTCTCAAGATTTGGAGCCCATGAGATGTCAGGCATATGGACTAGTGAGTTGCGGGACTAAAATTAATGTACTTCAATTGTCGGAATTCCTACAAAAACAACAAAATCGACTTGTCATTGAAATTACTATAAACTAATTTTATGAGAATTAAAAATGTCTTGTGAATTAGTAAACACTTACAAATAGCGAAATCGACTCATGTGCTCCTACCAAATTTCGCACTTACTAAAATTCAATTCCTCAAGATTTGGAGCACATGAGATGTTAGGCATATAGACTAGCGAGTTACAGGAACTAAAATTAATGTACTTGATTGTCGAATTCTGCAAAAAACAGTGAAATCGACTTGTCATTGAGAATTACTATAAACTAATTTTGTGAGAATTAAAAATGTATTGTGAAATTAGTAAAACTTACAAACTTTGCCAGTTAATAAATCCATACATATATTGCGTAAGTTGAAAATTAGAGATGACAAATCAAAACGCCAATGAATACAGATCAAATGTAGGCTACGTGTCATGCTATTAGGCAATTAGAAAAGCTAAGTGAAGTGTCTCGTGGGGACCATGTAAATGCCGGCTAAGTGACAAGATTAAGCCCTGTGGCATGCCATGTGCTAATATAAAAGCCAAGTGAAAATCACAGCAAGCATCAAAGTGAACATTTTAAATACAATCAGTTAATTTCAATAATATATATTTTATGTGATGAACTTTCCCAAAAATTAAGGAACTTTCAGTTTTTTTTTTTTTTTTTAAGTCATGCAAAGACAAAGAAACCAACTTTTTAACCCATCCGTGGCAATTACGTTGGTTGAGAGTTCCTCCATCGCGAGGTCAAGAATTCCAAACCCGCGTTCTTAGTAATTTAAGTGTGGACCCACGGTGAATTCTTTGGGCTAATTTCTCTCGAGATAGGGGCTTAGCCCTTAGAAGCCCGTTTGGGCATGGGGGGCCCATGGTAGAGTCTCGGTTATTAAAAAAAAAAAACCAACTTTAAAATACATTATGATGAAGAAAAAATTAACTTCAATTCACAAATCTTGCTCTCCCTTTAGATTAAGAACCGCGGTGACTACTGAATCCCTTATATCGGATAGTTTCTACTATATATTTTATTACATCTACTTAGAAATTTTGCATCTTAAGAACTAATTTAAGCTACTAACAATGTCTTGTTTTGCAGTGCGATGCATTCAAACTTTCGACTTAGCTAATACAATTGATGCGGGGACAAGTCCGGCCGTTTACCTATGTGCATTGGGCAAGGCAAAGCTCCATCACTTAATGACTACTTCGGCTCTAAGGTTAATTTGAGTAGAAGATGCTATGATTAGGATATTCGATTTGTCACATTTAAATCAAACACTTGACCATTCAGCCAGATTCCTTTGGTGATTTTACTTTTATATACGGTATCAATGGGTTCGCTTGTCATAATTTTTGTTTTCTTTATATGCTATCATTGTACAATTTTTCTTCGAAAAAAAAACAAAATTCTTATATGTAAACAGCCGATAAAGTCGCAGTGAAGTTACACAGCCTACATTTAGACATGCGAACTCCATCTATATTACAATATGTAGTAAGAAATCCTACTTTTAAGGAATTTGAATCTTCCTTCTATCAATTATACTCAATTACATATTTTACAAACACTATTACTATGGATAGATACATGGAATAGGTTATTCTATTTTATCTCTCACATATTTCAATATCATCATTTGGATTTTCTTTTTATGCAGTGACCTTTATGATTAATTTCCAAATCTTGAAATGTCTTTCTCTTCTACATATATTTATAAGAGTTCTTTGTGTTGTGTATTTATTTCTAATAAAAAAAATTATGCTTAATTTTTCAAATGCTAATTTTGCTGCACATAAAATATTTCTATGGGTAGTCAGGGTCATTTTGAAAGAAAATAGAAAAGTAGTTTTCTAGAACATAGGAGCACCACTCCTTTAGTAGTTTTATAAAACATAGGAACACCACTCCTTTTGGGTAAGAGTATTCATAATACGCATATATACATGAAAATGAAGTGGATACTAAAAGGTCTACGTACATAAATGCTCACCTCCAATGGTTTTGACACTATTGTCATCCTGCCTTTTGCTCAAATCAAGTCCCACTAATTTCTTGGGACCCGAGGTGAATCACGGAACCCAAGGAGAATCGGGCCATTCGAACCATCTTATCCCATTGGGTAGACATATAGGACCTTCGAAAGAAACATTGCGTAAAATGAGCAACGTCAAGCTTCTCAGTTTTGTAAAAGCATCACGACAAACACTTATCTTTATCGGCATAGGTGGGTTCAAAGACTATGGCTTTAACATCACAATCTCCCTGTATGTAAAAAGACTAGTTAGGTCATTTATATTAAGTAATTAGAGTTAAATATAAGAAGCAAAATTTTGATCGTATTTACAAATCTTACCATGTCGCGTGATAGAACATCAACAACATCCTCATATAACCATAGTCTACTTACGTCTCTGAGATCATCACATTTATGCTTCACGATATCCATGCCCATTGATTGAATCAAGTCATGCATTTCTAGG
The DNA here is from genome assembly GCA_016097615.1 of Eucalyptus dawsonii. NCBI lineage: Eukaryota > Viridiplantae > Streptophyta > Magnoliopsida > Myrtales > Myrtaceae > Eucalyptus > Eucalyptus dawsonii. The sequence goes on from CM027875.1 coordinate 44,478,264, forward strand.
GTTTTAGACTCAATTTTTATCAAAGACCTCTCAAAGAGAACTTTTAATCCTATTGTTGCCTCAAAATCACAACAGTTGAGAACTTTATAAATGTGACTAATTTCCCACCCCTTAAAGAAAGCAGGCAATGTGGAGAAAAATCTCTTTATGATCTTCCTCTAGTCCAATATAGCTTATTTTGAGCACATCATTAATGGTTTCATTAGGAAACTTAGACAGCCTTCTTAGTGTACTATCCCATTGACTTCTCCTCTATTGCGTAAGAAGGAACCCAGCACCTCAAGTGCTAAAGGAAGGCCTTTTAGCATGATTCGAACACCATTCACTAGATCTGTCCTGATTTTAATTTTTGGTGGGGTGGAAAAGCGTACTTACTAAACGGCTCCACGAGCTTCACGAGTCATTCAATGTTGTAACTTCATAAACATGATCTTGATCTATCTCGTGACTAGTAAGTAGATCGCTATCTCTTGTAGTAACAATGATCCTACTACCATCACCAAACCACTTGTCTTTTCCCGCTAAAGCACGTAATCGGGTGCAAGTAATCCCACATCATCAAGGACGATAAAGAACTCTTTTGCGGCCAAGTCTTTGTCGTATTAAATTTTTACCTCCATCGACATTGGAAACTTCTAAATGTTTTTCCGGTAATAATACATCATTCAGTAACTTTTCTTGCAAAGCAACTAAATCCTTGTAATTTTTTGAATTTTCTCGAACATGTGCTAGAAAACTTGAACCTTCAAATAGTCTGAAAACATCATTATAAATGGCTTTAGCCAACGTTGTCTTTCCTATACCTCCTTGTCCCCATAATCCCATCATGAGAACATCATCTGTAGACTCAAGATTTAACATCCCTCTCAGGTTAACCACTTGAGAATCTATCCCAACCGGATAATCGGCAACATGAAGAGGTGTTCTGCGTAGCTGAGTTGAGATGAAGATTAAAATTCTTTGTATAAGCTACGACTCATCTCTGACAAAAAACAAAGGACAAGGAAGTTGTAGAATCGTCATAGCAATTGGAATAAGCAAATAACATGCAATCACCAGCCAACAACAACGGCAAATCCAGTGTCACGCTTTTAGATAATTACATCCAATACAAAATGTATTCCCACTAAGTCAAATTTGAACTCAGACGTCTCCACACCAATCATAACATGTATCTATCTACTTAAGTGATTCATGTTCTTTAGATAGAGAGATGACGATTCATTTATTTTTCTTTTTTGTCGGTCATATGTGATTTATTTATAAGTTTAGTCGGGAAGAGCCATTTAAGACTTTGAACGGTGGTTAAGATTTTGATTCCAAAACTATTAAATTCCCTGAAGCACGGTGTCATTGCTTGACATGGCCTACACATACTAATTCTCCTGTATCAAAGACTGCGAAGTTTCTTGTTTCTTCCAAACGAATGGGTAAGTGCAATAATTAACATTTTGTCCATTTGTCAGTCATATTCTAACATTTTATTTTGATCAAATGAGTCAGTAAATTTTTCATCCAGAACTAGTAGGTAATTATTTGATATGACCAAAGATGGTAAGACACTCAAATTTATATTAGTAATTTCACATAAAATTTATTAAATTCAAGGCCATAAATTATGCAAATCAATTTGGTAAGTTAGTACGAAATGCGTAATGTGCAAATTATAAAAGAAGTTGGTGATTTTATAAAACTACGGTAAGTTACTAGCAAATTATGTGAAAGAAAAGTCACCCATCCTTTTCCACCGATAGTTTTTGACACTTACTAATATTTATTAGAATTCAAACACGAAGAAAAACCTATGTTGGGGCATCGAACGATAGAAGTCGCCTTTAGCTTTTGCTAAGCCCGTTTCATTCGGGTAAGGTCGGAGCTCTTTCTTTTGGATCCTTATTTGTCACGCCCCGATCCTCGTGCACGCACATCATGTCTCTCACTTGGTCGATTTTATAATGCGATATCCCAGGGACTAGTATCGCCGACCCTTTTTTAATTTTTAAGCACATGCGGAACGATTACAAATCCGCGTAATAATAAAAAATGGAATAGAAAAGCGGGGCCATATTTTTCATATTGAAATTTATAACCAAACTTTTGTGCATGACATCAATTCAAGAACTTCATAACTATTCACATCAATTGGAACTCACAAAGAGAAGATGGAATCTCAATCCCTTCAGGTCATACTCCAAAAATCTCTCGGTATTATCTTCTTCTTCCAAAAAAGTCATTCTACTCGGGTTTCACCTCAGAGTACTCCTTCTCGATTCCTCCTCGGTCCTGACGGGGTCTGAAATGTTTTTTGCCCCAACCAGGATGAGACTACGTCTCGACGTAGTTCTACCCCACTAAGCCCAATTAGTAAACTATTATTTATAGGCCGCCTATACACGCATAGGCGAAGACGTACCTTGGCCTCATGTCCCACGCAAGTTAGTACAATTCATAATAGGACTCAAGCAATCATATCACGGATCGAAGCATCGATCAAACCATCCTAATCGATCATGGCCAACAAGACCACTCACGGTCATTCCACATGATCAATCAATTCACAACATCCAACCCAGGCAATGAATCACATGAGTCACACTCGGATCGAATCATCGATCAATCGCCTAATCGATTACAAGTCAATCCAGACAAATCATCTAGCGGTCATTTAAATCGATCGGTTGATTCACAACATCGATCGATCAATGATCAATCGGCGCAATCGATTCTGGCGTCAACCGACCATTTCCGGTCATTCAAGCTATTCTTCTGATTTAATGGGCTTTCTCGGTCCCATTTCGACCACTTTCAATCTTTCGATGGCTTTTTCGGTCCCACTCGACCACTTTCGAGAATCGATGGCTTTCTGGTCCCACTCGACCACTTTCAAGAATCGATGGGCTTTCTGGTCACTCGACCACTTTCAATCTCGATGGGCTTTCTGCGGTCCATTAAAACCACTTTTGAGTTAATCGATAAAGGCACATGGTCCCACTCGACTCACTTTCAGGAATCGATGGGAACTCGGTCCACTCGACCACTTTCGATCTTCGATGCACTACGCGTCCCATTCGTGAACCACTTTCAAGTTAATCGATTTGGCACAATTCAAAGCTCAAATAAATAAAGCGATTTGCGTCACGACAAATCGGCGCGAGATTTCGGTCGTCGGCCATCTCAATCTTAATTTTCCGAAAAATAATTAATTCATTAATTAATTTCGAAAATTAATTAATAAATATAAAAATTCCGTTTAGCTCAAAATAAGGCCCAATTAAATAAACGGACTTCACCACTTGTCATCAGCATAATTTTCCGGTCACTAGCCATACCAGATAAATTTTCGGAAAATAAATAATTATTTAATTAATTTCGAAAATTAATTAATATTAAAAATTCAATTTAGCTTAAAATAAAGTCCCATTAAATAAACGGACTTGTTTTGATCATCAGCATAATTTTCCGGTTCCGAACCATCTCCCTTGAATTTTTGGAAAATAAATAATTATTTAATTTAATTCCGAAAATTAATATTTAAATGCCCAAAAATCTCACTTAGGCCCGAATCACCAAATTGAAGCCCGATTAGGGGTCGGAAAATTCCCGAGATACTTCAATAAATAGTAGACCACGTCTACTTGTTAATTGCGCAATCAATTTATTTAAATCACATCACGATTGGTAATAATTGCTAATTACTTCTAATCTAACAACCTAAACATAATGAATTAAAGCTAAACCAACCTAAAGCATAATTAGCCAACTAATCCAAGATTAGTGAGATTACTCACCAAATCGCGCGCAAATCGGATCAATCCGACGGCGGCGACGCGAGGAACGATTCTTCCCAAAGCGGGCCTCGGGTTCGGGGCCAGGAAACGGCCCAAAACGGCCTTGAACAGGGCTGGAAACCCATTTTTCCAGCCACTGTTCTTGGCTGGACGAAACTCATCCGGCGGCTAGGGCGGCGAGGGGAGGCCGGCGGAGGGTGAGGGGACGCGGGGGAGGCTCGGCGGTGACCGGACGAGGTTGGGCGGTGGCCGGAGGTGGCCGGATTGTGCTGGACAGAGGCCGAACGGCCTGGACGGCGCACGGCAGCGACGAACGGCAGGACGGCGGGCGCGCGGGCGGGTGACGGTGCGGCGGCGGAACGAGCGGCGAGCGGGCGGCTGCCGCTTCTGCTCCGGCTTGCTGGTCCGCACGCGAAAGAAGAAGGAGAAGAAGGGCTGGTTCGGTCGCTTAGACGTGCGGAGGAAGAAGAAGAAAAGAGAGAGAGAGAGAGAGAGAGATAAGTGTTTGAACGGTCAAAGGGAGAGGGGGAAAAATAAGTGGGTGACAGCCCACTATTCGGTGGAAAGGGGGGCCAATTCGCACGAAGGGGAGAGGGGGGAGAGGAGAGAGAAAAGAAAAAAGGAAAAGAAAGAGAGAGAGAAAGGGGGAGAGAGAGAAAAACAAAATAATATCCTTGCTCTTATTTTATTTTTTTTTTTTTTCCTTTCTTAATTCTTTCGGTCTTGATTTTTCTTCCGATAATTCTTTATTGAAATTTCGGGCCGTCAAATAAATTAAAACGATGAGAACGGGATCCCGAAAATGCGGATGTCACACTTATTCTTTTTAAAGTGTAATAAAAAGTTCTTAATATCTTATCTGAGGGCTATTTGAGGTCTTCACGTCTCATTTTGGTCAATTGAGTTTTATAGATTTTCGATTATGGTTAATTAGAGTCCTAAACTTCTCACAAGTGGCATTTTGAGTTTGAAAAATAACATGTGGCTACCCATCAAACAAACACATGGCTTTTTCAAAAAAAAAAATTGACAAAATAAAGTGACTTACCAATTCTTTTTCAATTAAATTACCAACTAATTTTTATTTAACACTTCGTGTTTGAATTAATTGCCAAGTTTATTTTTCTTTTAATTATCAATGTTTCTTATCTCTTGCCAAATCTTATTTTTCTATCGTAATTAAACTTAGATTCACTAATTTTTTATGAAATTACTAACTTAATCTTAAGTGACTTAAGAATATTAAGGAATCATAACATGAAGCATCTATACATATACTTACTTGTAAAGATTACTTTTCTTACACAAAGTATGAACTCCACTCTACTTACCCATCATTCAAATGCCACCCAGACAAGTTACCAGCGGCAAAAAGAGCTTTCTTCCATCTCGTCACTTTCTCCGAATTCTTCCCAAGCTTGGATTCATGCTTATTTAGAGCTCTTCGATAACTATTTCTTCCCTTTCTCACTTCTCTTGGGTCCACCTTATAAAACACTGGGAGAACAGTAAGGTTCTTTGGCTCCCTACACTCCATAATCTTCGCCACCTCTTCCAAGCACCACCTTGAGGAAGCGTAGTCATCAGAGAAAACGATGATTGCGATGCACGATTCTTCGATGGCCTTCATAAGCACCGGTGATATTTGGTCTCCCTTTTTCAGCTCCTCATTATCTCGGAAAGTGTGTATTCCTTTTTGGTTTAGAGCTTGGTAGAGATGGCCGACGAAGCTCTTACGCAAGTCTGCCCTCTAAAGCTCAGGGAAGACATCATAAGCCTTTTCGGTGTTTGAAGAAGAAGCCATTGGATGATGGAGTTTAACAGTTGACAACGAGTGTTAGCTGAAGATTTGAAACTGTGTTTTCAAGTAGCTTGTTCTCCATTTGATCTTCTTGTTGATTTATACTAGAGGATAGAGATGTGTGACTTTTTTGGGTAGGGCTAACAAAGAAATATACTATATCTATTGATAATATTAGAAATTTGGAAATCATGGTGCTTAAGGAGAAACTAAGATATTTAATAGGTGTGAACATATCGATTTATTTTCCCACAACACCGCATATGATGGCATTATTCGGATTGGCTGATTGACACAAACTTTATTTCGTTTGATGTTGGAGTTATTGTTAAACTATTCAGGAGCTTGACCGGTCAAAAAGCCATATGGCCGACAAGGGTTTTGAATTGAATAGATCCCTACTGGTCCCCGATCTAGGTTATAGGCTCCCTAATAAATAAAACTTTGCTAGCTTCCTCGAAAATGCTTCCCCAGCTTCCGAGTAGTTGTGTTTTCTTCTCTAAATTATAATTGAACGAACGATGACCCAAAAGATACTTGGAGAAAACGATTATCACGATATGTGACTCCTCAATCGCCTTAATAAACGCCAGATCTATTTGCTCTCATTTCCTAAGCTCCTCGCTCTTAACATAAGTGTAGATTCCTTTCTAATCAATAGTTTTATAAAGATGACCGAGGAAGTTATCGTCCTCGCCTCCGAAACTCAATAACACATTATATTTCCTTTCAGAATTGAATGAAGAAGCCATTAGCTGATGGAGTTCAACAATCAACAATGCGTATTAGCGTAAGATTTGGTAAAGTATTTTCAGGTAGTTCGCTTGCTATTCGGTCTTCGTGTTCATTTGTTCTTATACTAGAGGACAGAGGTGCCTGACTTTTTTAGGGCAGTGTCAACAAAAAAAAAAAGTAGAAATTTGTAAAATGATGGTGCTTATGATGGACCAGGATGTCTAATAGTTGTGAACTCATGGACTATTTTTTCTAAAGACCTGCATATCGCGGGTTATTTAAATTGGCTGAGTGACACGAGTTTTTTTGTTTGGTATTATATTTATTGGTAAATTGTCGACAAATTTGACTGGTCGACAAGCCAAATGGCCGACAAAGGTGGAGAATAGTACAAAGCACTACTGGTCCAGTAGACTCAATTATTGCACAAACTGACAAACAACTTTAAAGTGGCGACTTTTTAGGATCACTGATAAAGAAACTTTGCTGGCTTCCTCGAAATCACGTCCCCATCCTCTGAGAAGTTGCTTCTTCTTTGCTAAGTAGTAATTAAACACAATACCCCTCAAAAGACAAATCATTATACGAATAATTAAATATATAAGCTAAGAACAATATTATATATATTAATAAAATTAGAACTTTGGAAATGGTGCTAAGTGTGGACCACTATATCTATTAGGTGTGAACCCATCAACTTATTTTCCATGGAGATCAGATACCACAACATTATTCGAATTATTTTATTTGACACAAATTTCTTTGTTTTTATATTAAATTTATTGTTAAATTCTTGATATACTTGACCGATCAACGAAAGTATTTTTATTTTAATATATCAGATTCGAGCAAATGCTTTCGTCTATTTAATCTTTGTTTTACTTTTGGAAAAAAAAGTATTTCATGTAATCGATATGGCAATCCAAACCTCTAAATAGTCCATTTTCTTTGCTTTCGTTTCTACAAACTATCAATAATAATTTAAGACATGACTACTCAAAAGATATATAAGTTATACATACAACTAAGTATATAATTGGTCTAGCCCTATTTCATTATTTTTATAATTTTGGGGCACGAGAACCAAAGCCTAACTACCCGGAAGCTTATAAAACACCAGGCAAGTCTCATGAACAAACTAAATTCTAGACCTTCAACTTAGTATTCTAACTTGGAGTAGTTTGCACACAATATCTCAATTTCTTTTACGACTATATATTTGAGAATAATTGTAATAAATATTGTTGATATGGATGTTAGATCTCGTCACCTGGCAAAATGTGACCATAGGCTTTTCTTACATGAGTGGTAGACATTGATATTTGCTGCCTACTATCTAGATTATGGTACAATGCATATTATGCAATGCGATTCTAGTGTTAATTGAAGAACCTGACCTTTCTTTTATTTCTTCATCTTTATCTATGTGGGTCACATGATTACATGACATCACGTGTATCCATTTGGTTCCCAAGGGAGAAGATCATATATAAACTTTGTTTATGGGTGTGTTTGGTTGGACTTTTAGGGAAAACCTTTAGGAAAATACAAAAGACTTTCAGTTAAAAGTTTTTTCTAAAATACAAATTGTATTTGTTAAATTGTAATATGAATTTCCATTGTGAAGTACCTTTAAGCAAACTAATATTTGGAGAGATTATATTTATAAAGGACTTTTGTGATTAAAACAAAAGAAAAAAAATTTGGCAAAAGAAAAATAAAAAAGTTGATGGGTAAGGGCAAGTGGTTGCTGGCGATCGAAATCTATTGCCAGCAATTTACATTTGAGGTTGCAAGACCTCAGGTAGCCCCTAAAGATAACCAGTGAGGGCCACCTAGGGTCGGATGACCCTCGAAGACCATCGGGGAGGGTCGCCTAGGGTCGAGTGACCCTCGACAAGGGTTGCCTGGTTGCGCAACTTTAGGCAGCCCTTCATGAAGGTTGCGGTGATCTAGATTTGGGTCGCCGCCCTCATGAAGGGCCGCTATTCGTGCGATTTCCGATGACCTAGATCTAGGTTGCAATTAGGTTGCGCGACCTCGTTGTGACCTAGATCCGGGTCGCCGAAGATCAACGCGACTAGGTGGCCCTTCACGGGGTCATGCGACCAGATCTGGGTCATGGGGACGAGACTAATAGGGGGTCACTACAATTCAACGAGGTCACACAACCGGCCGTGATGGTCACCCCGTGGGGTGCTGCAACCTCGCCAACCTCTCTCCACCCCCATCACTAACCAGCTATACGCAACCAGGCCACGCGACTCAATGGAGAAGAAGATGAAAAGTGAACCGCAAGGGCAAAAATGGAAAAATGAAAATTGAGTGAAGATAGTTTCGGAACAAAATTTTTATACTAAACTCCAGAGGCCTTCAAAAATGTTGAAAACCTAAGGCAGTCTAAGACCTACCTTGGGCTTTCAACCTTTCAAAGGCTAACATTCTCTTAACATGGGTTTCAAAAATTTTACCAAACACCAAATACTAGGTAATAATTTAATACATGACTACTCAAACTATATATGACACATGTCATGACAACAATACTTTCTAATACTTAGATAATCACAACATTCCTCACCAAATGTCAAAAAAGAATCCATTTTTCAAAGTTTATACCTCCAAAATTTTTGCTTAAGGCTATCAGATCAGAGATTGAGTCTTGGGGATCGCCACTTCCTTCCTTGTCTAGAGTCCAGGATTGTTTCGGTTGGAGGGAGGACTCGACGGGTGTGTTCTCAGTTGCCTCAGCTTGAGAGACCATAAGGTGGAAGAAGGAGAAAGTCAGCTGGCATTGGTTCATCTGGAGCAATGCTATCCCGCCTCAATACCAACTTAACATGTGGCTCATCACCAAGCGAAAGCTGCCTACACAGTCTCTTCTCATGTCCCATAGTAGGATTAACGCTTCTTGCCCTTTTTGCAACAAGGTGTCTGATTCTATTGATCACCTCTTTTTTGGTGTCGCATTACTTCGAATATTGCTTTCTTTTAGGCTACCGGGTGCAATCTTCCCTGGACCAATAGGACTTGAGAGGAGACTCTTAGTTGGGCTATCTCTGCTCTCAAGGAAGAGTTCTACAAAAAGTATTGGCCATTTTTCCTTTGGTGCGCTCTATCACATCATTTGGAAGAACATGAACAATATTCTTTTTAAGGGGAGCTGCTTTCTCTTCCAGCCATGAAGAGGCGTCTCCTCCAAGGTCGTTAAAGATAAGGTTGCTACCTTCAAAGATGTCGAGGACTCCTACAGAAACAGGAGGATTCAGCACTTGTGGGAGTTGGATCCCTGTATCTTCTCTTCCGCTGATTGTGGGCCGATTGGCTAGGCGTCTTGTTCTAGGTCGTTTTGGGTGTTGGTCTGCTGTTCGCTTTGTGGCCGTTCTCAGTTGCCTCTTGGTTTTTTCCTCGGCTTCCTTCCACTCATAATGGGCATATCCATCTTGAGTGTAAGTTTTTGAAGCTGAGTGGTTGTACAGTTTGACATTTTCCCAATATATCACCTACTTTCACCAAAAAAAAGAAAAAACAATTTTTTGCTTGAGACTTTTCATTCTTTCACAAGAAAACTAAAATGGAGTTTGTTGATAGTAGTGCTATTAGATCCTTAATAAAAAAAAAACAACATTTGCTCAGCTTAGTCCCACACTAGCATCTTTTATTGCATTTTTCTGCATTTAGAAAATTGACACATTTATGTTGTGGCATAATGCATTTGAATTAAACAAAGCTTGTTTGTATCGAATAAAACGGGCGCTCGACTATAAACTTCATATTAATTGGGCCAATGGATGGCTTGACATGCGAGATTTACTAGAATTAAAAACTCCAAAATTATAGGAGTTAGCTTCAATTTCATGATAGCATGATTGGACGCAGCTCCAAGATAGTAAAATCGGTCCTTACTCCTTGCTGTGGAGTTAGATATGATTTGGACAAGGTGGATCAAACTCAGAGAATTGTCGAAGTTTGGATCAAAGGACTTCAAGATGAGGGTTAGATGAGTCGAGGCTGGCCAAGAGAGCGGACTGTTACGAAAAATCAACCGGTTTTTGCAGAGGATTTTTGAAGGAGCAAAATACGGGCAAGAGATTTGGATTACCAAAAAAAAAAACATAAGCTGGCCAAGGATGAGATAAGAGGAAAACAGGAAGCGGGTCATTCGGTGATTGATTGAGGAAAATCTGACCGAGAGCTTCGGAGACAGAACGAGGAAAAGATTCGGTGGTTCCTTTTAAAGAGAAAAATACAATAGATGGGACTCTTTAATAAAGCAAAACCGATCGTGAGCTTCGAGAGCGGATGGCTTTCGTGGCTGGGGAATCCAAACAGGGAGATTTTTTACTAAGAAGTTGGAAAGTAATGGAAAATCAGAATCCGCCAAGATTAGAAAGCGGGGAGCGGAAGGAAAAAGCTTGAGAGTCAAAAAGTGTATGATTCGTTTCTCACGCTATTTTGATATGAAATTCGCATGCTTAATCCTTGCACGTGAACTTTGTCTAAAGGTGATGTTGCCTAACTGTTCCTTATGCATGATTGTAATAGACAGCGTATGTTTCGTCCATGTTCAGCCCCTTGAAGTATCTTGGACTGACCTCGTTGTTTGTTTGCGTGATTTTGCTTCATCAGCACGCTTCTGTTGATTTGATTTGCTTTTAGATTAAATTCAGTGTTTGTGTAGTTTATAATTTGCAGTTCTCAAAAGTATTCTAATTGTTGTTTTAATGAGAAAATTGTCCAAAAAATTTTAAACATATAATACGCGACGAATTCAGTCATAAATTTTTCAATTATACTTAATCTAGCTTTTTGACAACTTGCCAATTTAGTCATGTGTTACGGTTAGCGCTAACATTGACTTGTAATTCTTTTATAATTTTATGAACTTTTTCTTTTTCCTTCACTAGCCATCACCGGCAAGCCTCATCAATAGGCTGGCAGAGGTGTTGGCTAGTAAGGCAAGGGTTGCCTCACTGGCCTCAGGCGAGAGACACCGGCAATTGAACAATTAATTTTGCTTATTTTTCAGAAAATAATGACCAAGTAAAAAACGGCACTAACCTTTTGCAAATCATCTTAGTAAGTTTTTAGATGACAAAGTATATGAAGGATAACTTTGGTAAAATTTGTGCTAAACCTTGTAATAATAAACATTTCCTTGGATCTTTCATAATTATCTAGATATATATTGAAAAATCAAAACATAGAAATGACATATCAAATCTTTAAATTACACTAAGTTCTTCTTATTATGGCATATAAAATTTACCATCATATCAAATTTCTCAAAAATCATCTCAACATATTCCCTATGTATTATAGTATCCATACTCTTTGTTGCAGGATTTGTCTTTCATGTATTAGTGTCTGTGAGGGATTTGTAGTCTCCCATGTTGCACATGATCAAGCGATCAAGTTGGTGTTCAAGCCTTGTGAAAATTTTAGGCTTTAGGCATATTAAAAATATATGATATAATAAAAATTTATGCATTGGTTAACAAAATCTCATTAAAGTTGTCTCTATATGTTGTGTATAAATAGTTTATATTTGCTTTATCACCTAACTGAAATCTTTTGGAGATTGAAATTCCAAATAATAAAACTATCGTGGAATCATGTGGAAATCGGTACAACTAAATTATTAATCATACATAATGTCTTATGCTGAATTATGTGGATCAACATTGTTGACAATATGTAGTTTTTACTCCCGTTTATATTTAAATTCTCCATTCTCAATCATATAAATGTAACAGGCAAGATTTATAAAATTAATGAGCCAGCAATAGGTCATTCCCAATTGTTTGTTTTTTTGTGAGAAAATGTTAGACGCTTTCAAAGCATCATGTCATCAACCACCAGCTCCAATAATTCGGTCTGTTTCCGCATGCTTTTCCCTAGCGCAATTATTTGGTCTGTTTCACATGCTTTTCCCGACTACAATTATTCCGTCTTCGATCTTCTTTGCTCAATGTCCTAGGTGCTTTTCACGACCAAAGTCCAATCTCGGAGGCTGTTACTTGCGTCTAACAAGTAAGAAATTATTAAATGAAAAGTATATATATGGTCAACTAAACCTAAATCCGAAAAGTTGAAGAGATTCTTGTGAAGTCCACCGTTTTTAATGGTTCAAATTCGATTTAGTTTATAGACTAAGTTCACTCAATAATTTTTCTAGATAAATAACCATGCCATTACTTCTCAACTATCCTTTTGACAATTCAATGGAAATAATACCACTTGTCTAATCTCGATATGCTAAATCTCCTCCGTCGAAAGGATGGACATCACATAGGACCCACCTTATCTAATGTGTATGATTCAATCATTCTTTGTAAATCAAAATCATTAAATGAAGGCATCATCATAATGTTGCAAGCGGATAAGATTTTTAGGCATGCTCCTAATCCCTCGATCGCAGTAGATGATCTTGTGGGCAAAGAATGAGTTCTAATGCTCATGATCTATTATAGGTGTAAGAGGATTTTACTTAGTGAGTACCTCAAAAATTGAACTTAACCCATGGAAGATTATAAATTCTCATTATAAATTCTCAACTTGAAATTTTTTGTCGTCAAATCCAAGTCAAGTTCGAACACTTTGAGTGTACTATTGGTCCATTGTGCATTGAACAAAGCTTTCTTCACCATGAGACAAGGCATCTTCTTTTTCTCTTAGCACCAAAAGAAAACAAGAGTGATGACTTTTAAGTCAAGCCTATGAAATTTTTCCATAGTGGAGGAAAAATGTTTCCAACTTCAATAGTTAGAGGAATGGCCACACTTTGAGATAGTCATAAAGAATGTGAATGCCCATAAGACAACTAGGATGTAACCTTTTGACATGGGTTACTTCTAACTTGTTTCTTCCTTATACGTGGCGATACACCATGCACCAAATTTAATATACCATCATTTTTTATAGGAAATTTCTTGTTCTTCACTATAAATACCATACACATTATTTGATAGTTAATTTCACAACCGAAGAACTATAGCTTTGCTGTCTCCAATAGCAATGTATCAAATTCTCACCTACCACTTTACATTCAAGTCCCTTAACATTGCCCAAATCTCCTCTCACACGTTCTCTACTTCATTCATCCAAATAATTATACAACACTTACCCTCTCCAACCAAAAGAATTACGTTGAACCTCAGGATAAGGTCCTCTATAATCACCGGTTTTAGTTTATGGGTATTACTGTGAGTAACACTTATCCTCTCTTGTGAAAAGATTCGCTTGAGAACCTCTACATCATCGGTCTCTCCCCCTCCCAAAAACCATATATGGAAGCCATCATATAAATTCTCTTGGCAAAAGAATTGCGTGCAAGCCTCAGGACAAGTCCTCTACAATCACAGGTCTCTTCCCCTCCCAAAATCATATTTGGAATTTTTGTATAAATCAAGTTATCTTGAATCTTAATTATCATGAAGACATGACAACAAAGAAAAAGAGATCATCGGTTTATAAAATATTTTCCAAAATCAACCTATCCACAATTGATGTTAGTTTATAATACATTTTTCTCATCACTTGTATAAATGTTTTTTGACACTAACGATGTATGCTATTGATGTATAAATTTTTCTCAACATGTCGTGGGTGTTCCGTGTATTAGTTCTGCTTAAGGTGTGAACATGTGGATTTACTTTCGTTGAAGACCACTTGCCACCGCGTTATTTGATATTTGCTTGACACAAGCTTCTTTATGGCCGACAAAAGTGGGGACCAGTGCAGACCACTATTGGTCCTAGTGGCCGCAATAATTGCACGAACTGACAAAAAAGTTTAGTGTGGTTATATATATATATATATATTTTACACACCTAGTATAAATGTTTACTCATGAAAAATACTTTGCTGGGGGCATTCCCAGCCTATTTACGGTTTTTTTTAGCTAAATGGTAATTTAACACATGACCACTTGAAATATATATCATTATCAGCACAATTAAATATATCAACAAAGAATATTATTATAGATCTATTAATAAAATTAGAACATTGGAAATTGTGAAGTATGAACCAACCTATATTCACCGAAGGCCAGATTCCACCGCATTATTTGGATTATCTTGTTTCAAAGTTGCTTTATTTGATATAATATTTATTGTTGATTTGTTGATACACTTGACTAATCAATTTTCAAGCAATGTATCAGCTTCAAGGGAATGGTTTTCATCTGTTTAGTCTTTGTTTTTCTTTATAAAAATGAAGTATTTCATGTCATTAGGTTAGCTTTTGTCATAGGCTCACCTCAGAAAAAAAATTACTGGCTTCCTCAAAATGGCATCCGAAACTCCAAGTAGTTGTTTTTCCTTTACTTTCCTTTTTTTTTTCCAAACGATCAATAATAATTTAATATAGGACTAATCAAAAAATATTTTTAGACACACAACTGAGATATACAATTGCTCTAAACCCATGTAATATTTTTTATAACCTAGGAGCACGATAGGCCTAGGTTATAGTTGTCACACTCTTTGTTGTATAATTTGTCTTTCATATATTAATATCTATATGTGATTTGCAGTCTCCAGTAAAGAAGCGTGATGTGATATGTTCCCATATTATATATGATCAAGCAAACAAATTGGTGTTCAAGCCGTGTGAAGGTTTAGGCTTTGCACATACTAAAAATATGCAGTATGAGAAATTTTCTCTCTTTGGTAATAAAAAGAAAATCTCATTAGAGTCGTTTATATAAGTGGCTTATAAATAATTATTATTTTCTTGATCACATAACTGAAATCTTTAGGAGATTGAAATTCCAAATAAGAAAAGTACCATGGACTCATAGAAAACGGTGCAATTAAATTGGTAATCATTCATCATGCCCTACGTTGAGTTATGTTGATCAACATTGTTGACAATTTATAGTTTTTACTTCCGTTTATAGTCAAAATTCTTATTCTCAATCATAAAAAAACTAATGGGTAAGAAGATGAATCGAACTTACATAAAGTGACATAAATTGATGATCCAAAAATGCATATGCTGCTTTAACCGGTCTACTAAATAAATGAGCCAGCAACAGCTCATCCACAATAGTTTGTTTTTTTGAGAAAATGTTAGATGCTCATCGCGTGATCAACCACCCAACTGAGTATTCAATATCAAGTACTATGAAGTTAAATGTTTATGAAATGATAGGTTTACGTTAAAGGCTTAGTACTTTATGGGAAGGCCTATCATTTCCTATCATTTTGGTGTGAATTTGAGGTATGATACATATACTAAACATATTTCGCGAGATATAAATTAAAACGTATAAGATTTTCACTCACTAATTGGGCGCTTAGCTGCCAGCCTACCAAAATGGGAGGGAAAAAAATAACATCTTCATGCTCACCCGGAGAGATTTTGGATTTTGGTGTTAATTAAAGAACCAACCCTTTTGTTTATTCCTCCGTCTTTTATCTATGTGGGCCACATGATTGTATGACATTACCTATACCCATATTGTTCCCAATGGAGAAGGTCTTACATAAACTCAGTCTATGCACATTAACATCATTTGATATTAGCTGCAAAACCAATGATATGCATGGGAATCGAATGATTATTTTCGGTTATTTCTCAAAATGCAACAAAAGCTATTATTTGCGAGTCATTGTAGTAATTATTTGGATCAGAAAATATATGAAGGATAACTTTGGTAAATTTATGTGTTACTTTTTTAGTTATAAATATTGTATTGCATCATTTTAAAATTATATTATCTATTAAAAATTAAAATATGGAAATTATATATGAAAACTTAAAATTACACTAAATTCTTCGTATTATAATATAGAAGATTGACCATCATATCAAATTTCGCAAAGATCATTAAACATCTTCTTTACGTATTATTGTTGTCATATTCTTCATTTTAGAAAATTTCTTTTCTGGGAGTGATTTGCAGTCTCCTGAAAAGAAGCATTATAGATTACCATATTGTACATTATTGAGCAAATAATTTTCTGTTCAAATTTTGTGAAGTTTTAGGCTTTGTGCATACTAAAAAATACGATATAAGAAAAAAAATCTCATTAGAGCCAATTCTATATGTGGCTTATAAATAGTTCACATTTCCTTTATCATATAACTCGAGTTTTAGGAGATTGGAATTAAAAATAAGAAAAGCTATGGGAACTCATAGAAAATGGTATGATTAAATTGTTAATGATACATAATATCCTATGTTGAATAATGTCGAAGATCATTGTTGACAATCTACGGTCTCCCCATTTGCCCATGCTGCAATTATTCTATTCCTTCAGTATGGCTTAGCATTTGGTTAAAAGCTCTCGTTAGGAGTGTCGTTTTACTTATATTTCAGAGATATATGCCACTCACAAAAAAATGTTGGATCATTGACACAGTACTCAGTAAATTTTAGCCGTTGAAAAAAAAAAAGCCAAGTCATTAACGAATAAAAGAACTTTTTTTTTTAATAAAAGATTCCACAAGTATGTAATTAACAAAACAAATGATTTTTGGAAACTAACTGAAATAAGAGTTGGCAACGTAAAATTAGCTAATAACTTAATTAGTAAAAGTTGGTAATCACTTTATTGAGGTTGATAATTTCTATAAGAAAAAATAACTGCACCAAAAATCTTAAATTTCCATCGTAAAAGTATAATAAAATTGTAAAATTTTCAAATAACGCAATCAAATAAAAAAAAAAGAGTGTTATCTTCCTTTTTATTTTTATTTTTTGGGGTCAAAAGAGTGTTGTCTTTCATTAGATTAGATTATGTAAACTTTCAAGATAGTGCAATCATCATATGCTACCAACTTCGACCGAATGGCCTTCATCTATTTAGTCTTCGTTTTCTTTTTTCTTATATGGAAAATGATGTATTGCTTCCTTCCAAGAAAGCGTTTTTACTCTCATCAGAAACGACTCCAAGATGGGGAAAAAGAGCTTCACTGCCGTCGCCAAAAATTTCGTGCCCCTTGTACTGTTTCGTCACGGGTTGGTTCAGAGCGGTTTTGGATTTTTCTGTCCGATTCGAACTTGGGAAAATGCAGAGAGAGAGAGAGAGAGAGAGAGAGAGAGAGAGAGATGTTGGGGCTGAATTATCTATTCATGATGGAGCGGAAAGTGCAGGGACGAGACAAGTAGTGGCTGGACCAAGCGATAGCAAGTCACAGCGAGGCTGCATCGGCTCCCGGACAAGGAATAGGGCCTCTGTGATACACGCGGTTGGCAATCGCATTCCTGTCGGGAGCCCCATGTTGGACCAATTTGTTCAGTATCTGCCCCTCCCTCTCTCTCTCTCTCCCACACCCCCCCGCCCGGTCCCTCCTTTCATGGATTCAGTCAACATTCGCCTTGGGCTTCCATCTGTACTAGAGAGAACCTCTGCATGTTTACGTATATACCAAGGACTAGCAATTTTCGTTACTGCTACTTGGTTTTATCTCTCTCAAACTAACGTAAATATAGAGTTATTGGACAACTCCAATATAGTAGAATTGCTCCAAATTCCTTGCTGTAGAGTTAGATATGATTCGGTCAAGGTATTTCACAAATCCAATAATTGGGGTAGTTTGGATCAAAGACCTTCGAGATAAGAATTAGACAAGTTGCGAGACCAGCCAAGAGATGCGGACTGTTACGGCAAAAAAAAAATGGTATACATTCATGAGATTTGGATTACGGCCAAAAACACAGAGCAAACCAGATGATCTGGAATTTCAAAAAAATTATTCGGTCAAATGATGATTGGCCAGGGATGAGATAAGAGGAGGGATACAGGAAGCGGGTCATTTGGCGATTGATTAAATAAAATATGTCTGTGAGCTTTGGAGACAAAATGAAAAAGGATACGGTGGTTCTTTTTTTGGAAAAAGAGATAAATGCGAGAGATGGGGACCCTTTGAAAAAGTTGAACCGATCGCGAGTTTCAAGTGCGGGATGGCTTTCGGTGACACAGAAAGACCAATTTGAGCGTGAGTTGGAAAGTGATGGAAAACCGGAATCAGACAAGATTCGAAAGCGGTGAGCGGAAGAAATAGCTGGAGAGTCAAAAAGGTGTAGAATTCGGTGATCTTGAGGAAGAACAAGAAGCCAGGGACTACAATTCACGCACCCTGCTACCCGCTCATGGTAAAGCCTGCTGATTCCTTCTCTTTCTTGTTCACATTTTCATTTTATCAGAACCAAATTCCATCTTCGCCACTCTTGCAATTTATTTGCAAAGTCCCAAAGCCATGAATGTGTGAATACTAAGGTGTTCGTGTAAAATAGCACAAGTTTGGAATTTCCATGCTTGTTTCTAGATTCCACAATTCTTTTCTCACTCTATTTTGACCTGAGATTCACTATGGGTTAAATCTTTTAATAACAAACATTCTTTTGCATCATTCACAATTATCTAGATATATATTGAAAAATCAAAACATAGGAATTACGTATTGAAACTTAATCACACTAAGTTCTTGTTATGGTATAGAAAATTTACCATCATATCGAATTCTTCAAAAATCATTTCAACATCTTCTTGTATTATAGTATCCATACTATTTGTTGCAGGATTTGTCTTTCATATATTAGTGTTTGTGAGGGATTTGCAGACTCAAACAAGGAAGCAGTGTGTATTGACATATTGCACTTGATCAAGCAATCAAATTGATGTTCAAGCATTGTGAAATTGAAGGCTTCATGCATATTAAAACTATACTACATGATAAAAAAAAAATTGTGTTGGTTTAAATTAAAAATCTCATTAGAGTTGTCTCTATATGTGGTGTATAAAAAGTCTACAATTGCTTTATCACATAACTAATATCTTTTGAAGATTGAAATTCTAAACAAGAAAAGTACTGTGGACTTATATGGAAAATGGTAATATTAAATGGTTAATCATACATAATGCCTTATGCTGAATTATGTGGATCAACATTGTTGACAATCTATAGTTTTTCCTCCCATTTATATTTAAATTCTCCATTCTCAATCATAGAAATGAAATGGGTAAGAAGATAAAAAAAAAGTCAGACTAACATAAAGTGACATGTATTGATACTTTATAAATGAATATGCAATGTCAACCAGTTTTTCAAATAAATGAGCCAGCAACAACTCATCCACAATTGTTTAGTTTGTTTTTTGTGAGAAAATGTTAAGATGCTTTCAAAGCATCATGTCATCAACCACGAAACTAATTATTCAACATCAAGCGCTATGAACTTTTGACTTTCCTCTGAAGAAAAATATTATGAATGAATTATTTATAACGTCTTATTTATAGTGCCGCTTGACTTATATTTTGGTAATATATGCCATTAACAAAATGTATTGGATCATCGGCACGATGGTTGCTAAGCTTGAGCAGTTCTTGAGAAGTGGTTTTAGCACCGAAAGTTAGAGTCTCCCATATTCAACGCTTCAAGTCCAAATTTAGCTTATGCACTAAATTCAATTTAGCTTCTTTTCTCTTTAACATCCAAAGAAAAGAAAAGTGATGACTTTTAAGTCAAGCCTATGAAACTTTACCAAAGTGAGAGGAAAAAGTTTCTAGCCTCATTAGTTAACGATAGCCATGAAAAATGTGAATCATGAGATGACCATGTGGATTGTTCTGATCCTTTTGAGCAATAACTTAGAATACACTTGCATTCTGTTCTTTTAAAGTTTCGTAGTTTATTATATGTGCAATTGTCCCGGCATCAACTACTAGTACAATTTTAAGTGTAATGACTAATTCTAAAGGTAATTTTATTATTATGAACGTGGATTAAAAATTTAAAGAAAAAAGTGGTGGGTCCCAATTCCAAAGGTAATTTTATGTTTGTCTGATTTATTTGTCTATTATTGCATGCATTTCCCTACTGCAATTATTTTGCCTTCGATCTTGTTCACTCCGAGTTCGAGGTGCTTTCCATGACCGAAAGTCCCTTTTGGGGCCATTATTTGCGTCTAATAAGTAAAAAATTATCAAATGGAAAATATATATGGTAAACTAAATCTAAACCGTAAAAATTGAAGAGATTCGTTTAGAGTCCATGGTTTTTAATGGTTCAAATTCAATTTGGCTTATACCCTAGGTTCACTCAATAATTTTTCTGGATAGATAATTGTGCCACTGCTTTTTAATGTGTACAAGCTGTCTCGATGAAATTAATACCACTTGCATAATCTCGATCCAGTGTACCAAATCCTTGATAAATTGTTGATCCAATCATCCTTGATAAACAAAATTCGTTAAATAAAATTTTGAAATAAGAGGGATGATCATAACAGTGCAAGCGGAGTAGATGTTTAGCTGTGTTCCTAATCCCTTGATTGTAAAAGATGATCTTGTAGGCTAGATATGATGATTGATTCTCACAATCTTGGGGAAAGGAAAATCAGCGATGATCTATTCTTATACTAGAGGACAGGGATGCATGACTTTTTTTCAGTGGGGTCGGGTCAACAACGAATAATGTCAGAATTTCAGAAAATGATGGTGATTACTTAGGGACCAAGATATCTAACAGGTGTGAATACACGGAGTTATTTTCATTGAAGGCAACATAAATTCGGATTGTTATATTGACACAAGTTCCTTCGCTCGATTGTCTGATGTGGAATCTATTTGGTTATCGATTAAGGAAAACCCTTTCGTGAGCTTAAGGGGGGATGGCTTTCGGTGGCCGGGAATCTAAAAAGAGCGATTTGAGTGAGAGGTAATGGAAAATCAAAATCAGACAAGAGGAACCAATCAGATCAGAAAGTAGTGAGTGGCGACGAAAAATACAAATTCTGAGTGGAAATCGTGAGTGGAAGAAAAAGCTCAGACAGTCAAAAAGGTTGCTGAGGAACAAGAAGCCATCCTTTTATGTTTTGGTATGATAAGAATCGACGCACGAGTGGGCCACGATTCACACACTCGGCCATCTGTTCATCATGGTAAAGCTTTCTGATTCCTCCCCTTTTCCGCTAATCTTTTGGTATGATCAGAATCCGATTCCGTGTTTGCCACTCTTATGATTTGTTTGTAAAGTCCCAAAGCCATGCATGTATGATGAATCATAAGGTGTTCCTGTGAATTAACACGAGTTAGGAATTTCCACACTTATTTCTAGATTCCATGATTCATTTCTCATAAAATTTTGATATGAAACTCGTTATGTCTTAATCCCCTTCGCATTAACTTATCTGTGGATGAATCATGTCACCTAGTTGTTCCCTTTGCATGATTGGATTGGATTGAGTATGTTTCGTCCGTGTACTGCCCCTTGAAGTATCCCAGAGTGACCTCGTTGTTTGCTTGCATGATTTCGCTTCATCCACCATGTTCTCATTGCGTTAGATTTGCTTTTACACTAAATTCAATGTGTATAGTTTATTATTTGCAAGTTCGTCGTTTATACATAGTGTTTACCTACGCCCCCACCCAAAAAGATTGAATCTTTATATTGTTTTGGTCATGCATATAGCTTTACTTAGTTCCTAAGCATTCGATTAGCTCTTATTTTATTCACAAGCACTCAGGTAGATTAACTCATAATAGTAATAAAAAGAAACCATAAATATATAATAAAAAGATGTAGATGGCATATTAGATGATTATTGCATCACGAGGTTCCTGTCCCAAAACTTAATAGTAAGGCGTTGTATAATATTGCCTGATATAGCTTGGGCTTGGGCTATTTCTTTCCTCATCTTCTACATGCTTTGTTATTATTTGATCGGATTTTTATTTGTTTGAGTATCCATACATGATTATTTTGATTTCTTCCAAAAAAAAAAAAAAAAAAGTGAAGATGGCATGCAAAGCCTTTTATAAAAAGAAAAGGTATCCATAATAGGAGTTAGATTTATTTTAGATTTATTTAGCATAATCAAGTCTCTGAGCTTATGAATCTTTAGTTCGCAAAAGTAAACTGTCTCTCGCATCTTACTCACCTCCTAACTTTAGTGGTAGCTCTAGTTAAAATCAATTAACTAATTAATGAGAAACCAATTTCCCATGAGTAGGGCTTGGGAGAGACTATATGAAGCGTAAGTGCCATCTTGCGAGAGGCTTATTTGCGCTTGCTTAGCAATCTATTAATCTCCCTTGGGTTCACCTTGGGAGGGTCGCAACACATTGAAACAAAACCTAGTTCTTCAAATAAGACCAAAATGAAGTAATGCTTTGCACTCAGACGACAAGACTTCTCTAGAAAAAGCGCAAATTTTTTGGAAAATTCAAGTCATGAGCTTTCTGCGAACATGAATATTGAGTTAATCAAATGAAGGAAAAATGAGGGGTCAGAGCGCGCATGTGTATATTTATCTATTATATATATATATATATGTATATGTATGTATGTATGTATGTATGTATGTATGTATGTAATAAGTGATTCTTCAAAGAAAGAGGAAACTAGTACCAGGTGGTGGCTCGCCCAATCACAGCGTCTCCCAACTAAGGCTAGAAAAGTCCAGACCAAGGCCATTTGGGCCCTGCACTAGGGCTGGGCGCACTCTAGGCCTTCGCTAGCACCAGGTAGAGGTTGCCAAACACCAGCCAGTCACTCGCTAAGGGCCACTACCCATTGTGACTGCCACGCGACAAGCTCCATCAGGACCAATGCATGTCATTTCATATTTATTTAAACCATGAATAATGCATACACGTGTGCATGTGTAGCAAAATAAATTAGTTGCACTCCGTACATTATGTGAACCTATATTGCAGCGAAATTATTTATTCACTCGAACTTGCATGTGATTCCATGGATTATGCCTTTGATGTTTGGATACCTACTAGATTCAGCTGCGTGGTTTGATTTGCATGCCATTTTGCACTTATTAAAATATCTATGTTCAGTTAAATATTACGATTAAATTCAATTTTTTTTATTAGAACCATATACATTGAATTCGTGCAACTGTTATGATTCAACTCACTTTTGTGTGTATGCATTGAATTCAATGAATGCTGTTTTGATCGGACTGAATTCGCCTTTTGTATAAGTTCATAAAAATGTGGTATTGAAATGGCGATGTGAAAGTTGCTAACTTTTTTGGGCATAAGATCGAACCCTTAGATCAGACATTAAATAATTTATTATCGCTTTCTACTTTAGTTGACTTTTCTGTTTGTGGTCAATCTAAAAGTTGATTGGTGGCAACTCTTACAACAATTTTAGAATTTGGAGCATGGTGGCTTCCAACGACCTTGGAAAGGAAGAATATAGATGCTTAAAGACTTTTGGATGGAACTATTGGATTTCTACTCTAAAATCTTAACTTTTTTCTGAAAAATTCAAGAGGGACAGACTATAGTGATTATGTCATACATTTTATAAATATTTTGGTTTCATGTACATTGAATTTGTCAGGTCATTAGAGGAGACATAACCAATTGAAGGATTTCAATTACTTTATGCTAAAGAATGATGATATTCACAATGAGGCCACAATCTAAAGTCTGATGCTTACGGTAGTGCAAAAGTATAGCTTTAGTATTTTTTTTTTCCCCAACATTAGACGAGTTCCACTATAAAAAATTGACTGAAAAATAGCATTATGAGTTTCGAACTTGCGATTAGTTCTGACAAACTTTTAGTGTATAAATCAAGGCTTTGGTTTAACTTAAGCAAGTTTTTTTTTTAATAAATTGCTTGACAGTTGGTGCTTTTAAAGGGAATTTGGCCTTAGATTTTATACTAAAACTTGCAATATTTGTGAGAAATGATTCTTAATTTTGCTAAATCATTTTCACAATTTGGTAGAAGTTGATTTTATCTTATTTAATAACAATTTTTTTTTTTTTTTTGGAAAACCCTCATTTTCTCAAGTAAACCTTATTTCAAATAAAGATTGGAAGTATCATTTTTTCAAATAAGGACCCAAAATTCATCTTATTTCAAATAAACACTTAAAGTAGCTATGTTAGCTTAAAAAAGGCCTAACCTCACCGGACTGATTAAGGACATTTCCATCATTTAAATTTTTGTTTTTTTTGAGAATATACCAAAACACTCCCTTTATGTTGGGTTTTTATTTTTTTTTTTTTTTTGGTTTTTTTTTGGGGGGGGGGGGGGGGGGAGGGGGGTGGCGCTGGGCTTGGAGGCCCCAACTCGCAAATTTCATTACTACCTACGATGGATTTTCCACTCTAGAGTGGCAAAAGGACCAAAGCTTTTTACTTTTCTATTTGCTTAACCATTCTTGGTGAATAAAATTATCAAAAATTTTATGATTAAATTAATTAAATTAAAAAATTATTATTAAATTGACAGCCGTACATAAGTTTATGACTTTTTCGACTAAAGATCTAGTATCGTGTAGTCATTCCTCACATATCTCACGATTTGGTCTCTATTGGTCTAGAGGTGATTCCCTCCCACTTCAAAACCCAAACCCCCACGAAGCTGATGATGGATGTTATTTTGGTGTCTAACTTGGAAAGTTTTTGTTGTCATGCGGTTCTAGTTTCTATTTTAACTTGTTTAACATCTTTTGACATGCTTAATCATATTGTGTTTTTGAAATTACGGTTCAATGCATGCAAAGGAGGATAGTATTTTGTCAACATGTCAACTGCACATACAAACATTCATGGTATGAACAAATTGCTCTTTAAATGGTGACTTGTCCATATTCCAGCCATATTTTGAAAATTTAATGTGACCATTATTATTATTATTATTATTATTATTATTATTATTATTATTATTATTATTATTATTATTATTATTAATCTATCAAATCCAAAAATGTTTCTAACACGGGTCAGAGTGCATTTTGAAAATGTAGGGGGCTTTCGAGTAACTTTGATCAAATTGAAGGGGTGTCCAAGTAATTTTATACTAGAATCAATATCGCTACAGGGAAATAGATCTTAATTCAGATTTTTTTTTTTACTAGAAGTTCCTAATAGCTCCTTAAACATTGGAATTTAAAGAAATAATATTAATTTTTGGGGCCGAGATTTATGGATCTATACGTAAAGTTTTGTTTTCCTTTTCCCTACTCGGACCTTGATTGAAATTTTGAGAGTTGGGGGACTAGGATTATACTCGCCTTTATCGGGAATATAGTTCCTGGTTTTTTTTTCCTTTGTTTTTTGAATTAGTGCATAAAGTTCCTGTTTTAACTTATGTTCATGTTGTTATTACATAGCAATGGGATTTTCACCGCATCTAGCAGAACAACAGAGTCAAGAATGGGTCCATTCCCCTGCTTAGAGAAAACAATAGACACTTCGCATGGGACTAGCTCATGAATTTACATCTTGATATTATATATATACTCTTTCTGTACAATAAAGTAAACCCAATGATTTCTACATGGCATTATATCTTTATTCTTTCTAGACAAGATGTTATTTAAGGGACATTGGCGATTTGGATATCTTGAGAATTCAATGTGACATTATTTTAAGAATAAGTTAAACAACTTGAGTCATCATAGATATGAAAACTAAAAATATGTGTAGTACACGGTTGAGGCAACAAATTCCCCTAAACTGATAAATTGAGGTTAAATTAGTTTCTAAACGAAACCCTAGCCCCTAAATTCTGTTGCAACCCAACTTGCAGGTCATGAGGCAAGTTCCTCAAGGAAGGAGAGTTCCTGCGTAAGGTCGTTGTGGGATCGGGACATGAATGACACTTTTCTCTATGATAACCTTTCTGCCTGAAATTTTTATAACTACGTATGTGCCGATTTTGGAAACGTGTAATTTCTTAAATTTCCGTACATTTTTCAATCCTGCTTTAGTTTCCCTGTTCTTGCCCGCAGTTTTCATGAAAAGTTTGGACCTTGACGATATGAATAATCGCCACTATCACTTTTTGAACAAGGTAAACGTCTATTCCTCTCTCTCCTAATAAGCGTACTTACATTGTTTTCCTTTCTATATCACCAGAAACTAAGCGCCAATCCAAGTGTCGAAAGGACCAAAATTAAAGGATGGAATTCTCAATTTATAGAAAGAAGATTAGAAATTACATAATGATACAGATTTAAATCAAGTCCACACTTGAAAAAGAAAGGGCACTCACAAGAACCAAATACATGTTTAATGCGTATATGTTACACTCATACACATACTCAGTCATCGAGTTACCACACAAAATTATAACAGGAAGACAAATATTCAACACTTCGAGAGATTGAGGTTGCAATTGTCTCATTTTAATCATCTAAGAGCTGGTGGAAAAAGAAAAATTTACTATTCAGATTTGAAACAAATTTAGTATTCAGATTTGAAACTATGTTGCAGCACAATAGCCACTGATATGTCCTATTCAATCCAATTTTGCCTCTTTAAAAAGAAAATTCCATCAAAAGAGCAATCATATCAAATCTAAAAGAGCTGCAAATACGTTAATGATGACATGAACCAAGAATAATTTACATTGCTACAAGCTACTAAGGTTGAAATGTCGACATGAATGAAATCAAAGAAAAAGAATTAATTGCCTTCGATACTTTACGACTATGAAGAAAAACCTTGTGCTATAACACAAATTAGATGAGTTCAGGTACTAAGAGGTTAGAATTCATTTCATTTTCATTTTTTTTCCTTTTTATTCCAAAATAGAGTTTATATTCCGATTGACCAATTCTTTATTTGTAAAAATGCTAGTTATGGTGATGAGATTAATTAATTTACAAATTCCAAGTATTTCCTCATTAACACAATCGATTTTGTTAAATTATGCCCATCTAACTTTTAAGTTAGTCAGTCTTAGTAGTCTCATATATGCAACTTGAGCTTGTTTGGATGACCAATGCTATGATAAGAAGGAATTGTATTCTGTCATGAAACAAAGAATTTGAGTATTTAGCGAAGCATCTGGGGAGTGCAGAGATTGTTGGTTTTAGTGCTACATGTCTTTGGAGTTGATGTGGCATTCCAGATTTTCAACTCTATTTTCCACTGAATAAATCGGACATTTCATTGACGCGGCTATAGGGCTGTTCTCAGAGATGATCACTCTCGAGATAACTAGATTATCAATAAGAATTTTAAGACAAATAGACTTGAGAATTCGACTAGGAATCGGCTTTTTGACTGTGTCTATCTTTAGAAGCCATTGCGGCACAGTATAAAATCGAATTGAAATCAGAGATAGGTTAGTTCGACAAAGATGTGTGGCTAATCGTGGGTAACACCACTAAATAGAAAATTCTCGTCGACCGGCACTAGACTAATTTTCGTATTGTTTTGGTACCCTGTATCCGTATTTGGATCCTCGGGATTTTTTACGACAATCGAAAGTCGCCAATGAGTCGAGTGGGTTTATTGTGGCTTGAAGAAAATCGATCACGGGTCATTTGCACTAAAAATGCCTGAAAGTTACCTAGTAGCCTAGGTCACGCTAAAAACACATCGAATGGAAATTAATCGTGAATTCGAGTCCAATTTTAGAAATTGAAAGTTCTGTGGTGTCACGATCAATTCTAGGAACGTCGACTCAGTATTAGAAGATTTTTCGGAGATTCCGAGATTTTTACGGAAAATCGTTCGGACGTCGCGGAAAATTAACAGAAATTCGTGTGGACTGAATTGAAGAGAGTTTGACTGGCCGGCAAGCCTTGGGTGTTGGAGACTCACAGAAAATTTTATGGGATTTATCTTCGTTGAAATTAGACTGATTTGGAGGTTTGGTGAGGAAATTAAAGTTTAATTTGAGAAAATAGGAGCTTGGCAGAGGGCTGGAAATTTTGCATAAATTTGGATTAATTGGTGATATAAATTGTGGCATTATCTAAGTAAGAAAGAATTAGGGGACACGGGGGATAAACATGAAAGCCTTAGGGGACAAAGCATTGAAGAGGATAGATATTTTAATAGACTTTGTGCCCCTTAGCCGGCTTCTCACGCACGCCTTCGCCTCCATCCGCTCGTTTGTTCCTGCCTCTGCTTTCATTTTTCTTTCACACGAAACAGCCCCCATCCAATCTCTCTCCCCTGCCGCACGTTCGACTACCCAGCCGAAGAAAGCAACATCGCTTGCACCATTTTTGGTCGGTCACCAAGTTCCCTGCAAGCTGCTGCCATGCCTTCTCTCACGCTGCCAGCACGCCATTCAACTCCAGCTGCCTCGAATCCATCTGCTTCTTCTCGGTCATCCACGAATGCACGCCCGCATCTCTTTCCATCGAAACAGCTTGCCGTGAAGCCGTGAGATCTACCGAGCTGCCACCTGCCGACTGCATGGGTTACTTCAGTCAACAGCAGCAGGTTTTCTCCCATTTTGTTGACCACCGAGCGAAACCTCACCAGTTGTTGCAGCTCCTCACGTCCGCACGCCACACGTCCTTCTCCGCCAGCTGCTCTACGTGTCCGAGTCTACTCCTTCGGGTCAAACAGCCTAGTAACCGAAGCAGCTGTTGCTTCCTTGTCTGCAGCTCCACCGTTTGTGTAGCTCGTCTCACGTATGGGTTAACAGCCCACCGAAGCAGCCCCCATCATTGACTGCACGCCTCAAATTCAGTGAAGTCGCGCGTCTCCCAGCTCTGTTTCTGCTTCAGTCTTGCCGCGCCAGCGCCCATCGAAGACCCCAGCGCATGCCATCTGCTTTTCCAGTCAACCGTTTGCGAGGAGCCCATCGAGTCAATCTGTTCGGCCACGATTTGGCCGAGTTTCGGCCCAACTTGCTAAGTCAGCCCACGGTTGGGCCTTCCTTCAGCCCACGTGATAGCAGCTCCTTTGGGCCATGTCTTCAGCCCAGCGAAGAAGTCAGGCCAGGCCCAAATAAGTTGTATTTCAGTTGGATTTGAAGCCCAAGTTTCGGCCCACCTTCAGCAGTTCATTTTAGTTCGCTCAGCCCATTTCCAGCAAAGCCCAAGGATCCAACAAGTTCGGCCCAGCATCTCCATCAAGTTTCAAGCCCAACCTTTGGCTTTGAAGTTCAGCCCGTTAATTCAGCAATTCGACCCGAGACTTCAGCAGTCCAAGCCCAATTGTTCTCTGTGGGCTTGCAAGGCCTATTAGGCTCGGCCCGAGTATCAGCCGACGCCGTCGAAATTTTGGGATTCGGCCACCGTCGCGTCGCCATCGCAGTGTTCCGATCTTCACTTTGCCAAGTGAGTTTTACTCACTAATGCTTTTTTAGTTTGCTAATTATGCTTAAGGGTTAATTAGATTTAATTAAGTGCAATTATGTGATTAGATTAGTTTAGAACAATTAAATTAGTGATTTAATGATGCATGTTAGGTGATTAAATTTAATCATTAGCAAGTAGAGATGTCTTATTATTTATCAATGATCTTCGGATTTTTCCCAACCATGTTTCGGCTCCAATCAAGCAATACGGGCCTAAATTGGATTTTTAATATTTATTTATTTATTTTTCGAAATTAATTATTTAATTAATTATTTTTCTGGAAATTCAACCTGAATTACTTTAATGACCGAATTTCAAATTGATCATCATGGTGCAGCCGGTTTATTCATTTGAGCTCTACGTTGTGTGAAATTGAATTAATTGTGAAATTTGAGGATTTGTCCTAAATTGTTTATTATTAAATATGTGATTGGTAGATGGTCGAGTATGGGTATATAGCGCTAGTTACATTGATGGGCTATATAGTAGAGGGAATGGTGAGAGCTAACTGAGAAAATTATTGGCTGAGACTAATCAGGTACGATGTTTTTGGACATACGTGGTTCAGTGATTGGAAGTATCACTGGCAAAAACGGCGCCTTAAAGAACTTACGTGAATGACTTATAAACAAAATGTGGTTCGGTGATTAAGGAAATGTCACTGGTGAAATTGACGCCTTAAAGACCCACGATGTTGTCTATTGCCGATATCACCTTGGCGAAAACGGCGCCCTAGAAAGGACACGTGGTTCGGTGATCGAGGATATCACTGGTGAAAACAGCGCCTTAAAGAACGCACGGTGTCGATGATCAGTATGTCATTGGTGAAAACGATGCCACATAAATGATATGTGATTCAGTGATTGTGATATCACTGGTGAAAATGGTGCCTTAAAGAATGCACGTGATCAGTGATGGTATGACAGTTGGCGAAAAAGATGCCCGAGAGAGTACATGTGATTGATGTTTGGGAATGATCTAGAGTTAGTCCGACTGGCATGAAATCGACTAGGTCGATTTAATCATTGTTTTGATATGATGTTATGGATTGATTGATTGAACGGAAATGACTATGAGTGGTCTTGTTGGCGTATAATCGACTAGGTCGATTTGATCGATGTTTTGATTAGTGATGTGATTGCTTGGATGCCTATTTAGTTTATGCTAAAATGCAGGTGGAATCTGAAGCCAAGGTAAGTCCTCTAACTCGTGTTGTGTATAGGCAGCTCTAAGGTGTATTGGTTTACTAATCGAGTCTTAGGAGATAGAACTTGCTGAGACGCGGTCTCAATGGTTGTTGAATAACCATTTCAGGACCCTGATGAGGAGCCTGAGGAGGAGGAATCTGAAGAGGAGAACCCTGATGTGGAATTGGATGAGGAGGAAGATTTTGGAGAAGAAGATGATCACGAGGAGAATCCTAAATATGACTCTTGATGAGGACTGAGATCCCATCATATTTTGTCAGACCTTGATTATATGTGGATAAGTGTTAGATTAGACCATTGTGAATAGTATTGCATTATATATTATGAGGTGCTTGTATAAAAGTGTGGTTGTAAATTTCAGTATGAAAATTATGGCTCTGCTTTTCTATCTCAATGTTTTATTGTCTGGGAATTTTTAATTGCTTCCGCATGTGCATATGAAAAAGAAAGGGTTGGCGATACGTCCTGGGATATCGCAAATTTTTAATCGACCAAGGTGAGGGATGGGCGTGTGCTGGAGGATCGGGGCGTGACATCATGTTTCCTACAATACTTTTGATGTATAATCAGATTCTTAAGAGCAGCATAAGTATCAATCTCTAGCTCTAAAAGTCGAGTTCTCACGACTTATTTTTTTCCCCTAAAATTTTTCACTCATACTCTTGCTTCTTCCTGATAATCAGATTATTAAGAGTAGCATAACTATCAATTTCTAGCTCTAAAATTCAGAGTTTCATGGCTTATTTTCCCCCATAAAATTTTTTATTCATACTCTTGCTTCTCCACAATCCTTCCCCCATTTCCCTATACTTGAGCTTATTCTTCCAAAACTAATAATTCAACAGAAAGACATTGTCCTTAATCTATATTAGCTACTTTAAGTACCGCTCAAATTACAATGAAATAGATCCTATTTCACTACGTTTTTAGTTTTAAGTCGGCAAAATCTGAGTTAAAATAATTGGTGACTTTTGGACAATCTCAGGAAACATGACATGTTAGATCAAGATAGTGTCCGAGAGATGAAAAATCATACTGGAAACACATGTCATACACCCAATTTAGTAAGCACATGCCTTCATGTATGCAAGAAGAGACAATTGGAATTAATGAACAAAGAAAGAGATTTCTTTATTGAGAACACTGCCCATGACATATCAGAAAGCATAATTTCCTTATAGTTAAATCATATTTCTTTGAAGATGCTATATTTCCCACTTTAAACTTGATAACATTACAGACATCAAAGAATCTCACCGCAGTGGAGAAAGGCAAGAAGAGATGAAGAAACAGGTGGGAAAATGAAGAGGAAAGAACAAACCCATGTTACAGTAACTTGTAGTACTTCCCATAACAGTAAATTTTTTATGGCAAAAAAAGAAAGGAAACGTCTAACAAGTCACATAGAATTTTTTTAAAAAGGAAACAGAGAGGGGAAAGAAAGAAATAATATAAACTTGACTTCACGACACTTCCTAAAACTTGACTTTCTACAATTTAGACATGGAAGAGGACAGAAAAGGTGGAAAATTAGTTCCACTTTTCACGGTTATGTGTCGCAATACTCAAAGTGCAACAACAAACGGAAGTACTATGAAACTACATCAATAGTAATCAAAATATGATTCATAAACCTCCAGTAAGCTTTAGTTGTGAATTTTAATATGTCACAATTTCAAAGTGGAGCTAAGCAAATACAAAATCAGCAATAAAAGCAAGTTCAGAAACTGTCCTAATTCATTCCTCGGAGCTACTTGATGCAACAACAGTATTGAGCCACGGCCTCCACATTTATCATTTGCACAGTCATAATATACTTCCTTTATATCTAAATGGCTAAGAGTCATATATAATTTATGAGTAAACAAATTTTACAAAAGTTTAGTTTTAGTTGTGCTCGTAGTGTACTTTCAACATAAATTTAGGAAAAATGTTTTCACCTTCATGTTTATTCATTTATCTCTTTTACTCTTGCTTAACGTTTGAGTCCAATAGTTTATCTTTAAATCGATGCATCTCTAAGCGCCATTGCCTTCTTCCTCTCAGTGTCGAGAGCATTAGCAATTGAAATAAAAAATAGTTCACCAAAGCAAACCGTAGCAACACATCTATAACTCATCTATTTCCTCTTCAAATCGCCTCTTTCGTATCTGCTCCATGTTGACTATACTTTCAAGGCGTGAATCGTGTTCATCCTTGGCTTTGTATGTAGGCTAAGTGAGGAAGATTGTTATATCCTAGGGATAGGATTTTTGTCACAGCCAACTGCATTAGATCATGAATCCTATTGGAAGAACCACTGTTTCCAAGACAGGATTATCTATGCATCTTATGCAGAAATTTCATTTCTTTCTTCAAATACCGACAACACTAAGAGTCTAAGAGAGGATCTTATGTGTGAAGCATGGACAACTCTCTTGGCTCCTCAATGTCAAGGTATGGACATTGTTTGAAGAGTAATCTCCTTACTAATAGCCATTCGATCTAATTTCTAGTACTCAAGCATTATATTCTCTGAAATTTTATGTGAAATTGCAGTTATCCTCCCTATACTTGAGATTTTGCAAAGTTCCTCAACTCGCTTCTCATAACTTTAGAATTTTGCATCTCTCACTGCACCCTTTTAATCAAGACAAGTGAAGCCACCATAACAACTTGCTCTCAGGTAATGTAAAGCAATAAACACGTACTCAGAACAGTTTATAACATTGTAATCTGTTGAGGTAATCAAGCACTTACTAACGTATTCAAGCATGCTATACAGGACAATCTACAAGCACTAAACATTCTGGTCCAACAGCTTGCAAAGACTTTATTTCTATTTAAAAAGTAAATATCATTCCCCCACTTTTTCTCTCCTCATTGAAGCTCTTTCTTTTGACTGTCCTCGGTCCAAAATTTAGACAGAGAACAATAGCAAACGAGAAATGTGAAACATTGTACAGAGTAAAGCAAGATTCTTGCTTTTGTTAGCCATAGTCGTACTTTATGAAAGAATAATGGGAATAAAACCATTAAGAGCCTAATAATGCATAGAAAATTCCACCTTTTAATAGATTTTTTCAGATGTACTATTTTATCACATATTAAAGAAATAATTGCGATATTGAGGGTATCAATTCAAAACAACAACAAAGTGCTGTTGGTGAAAATTTATAGAAGGGGGTAAAGAAGCAATGATAGACATACATTCCGTTTCTCATTAGTCCTGTTTCTTCCTGCAGCAATAAGGCACTGTTTCTCACCAATCACACAGCTGTTCAATCAAGGTATAAAATAAATAATGTACTATGTGAAATCACTTACAAATTAAGACTAAAAATAAAGTAACATATCTGAAATGCACCTGGTTATTGAAAATAAGTTCCTTACCCAACTGGAACTTCGAGGCTATCCAAAGCAAGCTTTGCCTTATATTAAAAATGCAAATAGGTCTTGTTACTTGTTAGGGGAAAAAAAATAAGGGTATTAGAGTCATAATTTCTTCTCTTATACTTGCATACAGGCAATTCAAGGGAAAATGAACATCAAGTCGCCAGCAGTAGAAATATTTCAGTATCAACATGCAGCTACTAATGGAATGAATCCATATCTCGTAGCTATAAGATCAAGATTTTGTAGGTCCTGTGTTATATACTGGTCCCAAACTTCCAAATGATGATTATGAATACATACTCATCTTGTAATTCAGATGCAAATCCCACCTAACACTCAAACTGTTATGGCTCTGACAACAATAAAACAAAAACAACAACTAATTTGAGAAACTACATTAATCAGGTTTCACTCAAACATTCAAGAAGCATTCGGGAGTTTTAGCTTCCCGATCATTTTCCTTCATAAAAGCTATGGCAACATAAGAATAAAAAGAGAATAATAAACAGTTGCGAAGGGCTCAGAATTTAGAATTGACAATCAGCTACTTGTGTTTTTGTCTCTATTCTACTGAATAGCTTATGTAAATTCTGTGTTTCTGGTGATTATTTCTTTTTCATATCCACAGTCTACAAGGTGAAAGAAAACAACTACCTAACCAGTTATCCATTGGCACAACTGATGTTCATATTACTCTCACACTCCTAACTAAATTTGGTTTTCAAGAAGTGGTTAAAGGACTCAACTGTCAAGCAACCTTTCCCGGTGGCCATCTCATTGCATCTTCTTCATCCCCTATGGTTTTGCCTCTTTCAAGCGCCTCATAAAATATTGAGATAGAGCCCCCTATCCCAGTGATCGAAGTTTCTCAGAATTCAATTCTCCCTGCAAACCGATCACCTGCTGCACATCCGTATGATAAGTACATACTACACATCCAAATTTTCTCTAGAAAACTCAAAAGCACCCGGATTGGCTCAGTTTTTCACTTGAAAAGGGGATTGAACCAACCCATGTACACCCTACATCCCATTATTTCACTCTCCCTCACTTGTTTTTCCTCTGAACCTAGACTTCACCTACTTCTTTCAATAAATTACCACCAATGGAAACAAAGAAAGAAAAGCCACACCTTCCAGAGATTATCGCTGATTTTGCAGCGTGTAACGTCGATAACCTGTGAATTCACTACGAAGCATCCACAGACTAAACTTACGAAGAAACACCGATTCAACGTCTCTCGAACAAATTCAATGACGCATCCTTCAAGTTCCCGCGCAATTGCAGCACCAACTGAATCGAATTCAAAATCCAGCTCAAGTATTGCGTTAACATTAAAAAAGAAAAAGAAAAAAATTCGGACGAGCCAGGCATTGCCTAATCTATAGCAAGCTGCATGAAGCCCAGAACGAACCTCAAGAGAGAATTGTCATCAATTTCCATGGCTTCAGTCGGCGGCAGTAGTTCGTCGCCTCCGCCAGCCGGTCTCCGTCGCCATCAAGTTCAATTGGGACTCCGTTTCAGGAAGACGAACATCTTCTTCTTCTTCTTCTTCTTCTTCTTCTTCTTCTTCTTCTTCTTCTTCCATTTCGTCGGAGATCGCTGGTGTGGGGACGGAAGATGAGATGTTGGTGGATTTGGAAGTTTTGGCTATGGCGCTGGAGAAGAGAAAATGAAGGAGCTTTACAACAATGGGCAAAATCAAAGAAAAAGAAGAAATCAAGGTCCATTCTTTGCCCGAAAAATATCATATTTTCGAAAAATATTTTTCTAGAAGTCATTTTCCAAGAAAATAACTTATTTGGCCAAAACCTAAACTTTGAATGGAAAATATTTTCTATCATTCGTTAGCTAATTTAATTATTTGGTAAAAATTATCAAAAATTGAATTTTAATATTTTTAATTGACCAAAAAATTAGTCTTATTTTATATATTTTTTAAAAATGAATTCTTAATTATTTATATTTTTTAAAAATCAAAATTATTATTTTTTATTTTTCTTTATTTTTCTTTTCCTTTTTCTTTTCCTTTCTCCTTCCTCCTCCTTCCTCTATCGCCGCATGCCTGACGATGGCCGGCTGCTCGATGGCTGACCAAGACCCAATTGCCAGATCCGACAAGCTCGAGGCTCGGCTGATTTTGCTTGAGCTCGCGGGATCTAGCGGTAGAGCTCGGGCTCGCCTGAACCGGGAGCCCGAGCTCCACGCTAGATCCGGCGAGCTCATGGCTTGCCAGAGCCTGGTGAACCTCCAGCAAGCTTGGGTGAGGCCTAAGCCCCGCCCTGCTCGCCGGATCTGGCGAGGCCTGAGCTCGGCTTCGCTAGATTGGGCTAGGCAGAGCCTTGCCAGCCTAGGGCAAGGCTTGAGCTGGCTTGCGGATGAGGGGATGCTTCGCCGCTGCTGATCATCGGCATCGAAGGAGGAGGAGGACGAGATTAGAAACCTAAGGCTTCGAGAGGGCGGAGATCCAGCACCACCAGATGAGGGGATGCTTCGCCACTGCTGATTGTCAGTGTCGAAGGAGGAGGAGAGGAGATCATAAACCCTAGGTGTCGTGAGAAAGAGGGGAGAAATAAGTAAAGAAAGAAGTAGCGCAACAGAAGATTGCGCGAGGGCACGTGCGTAAGGACCACAAATGGGGAGATTTTCCATTGATCGGAAAACATTTTCTTTGACCATCTATTTTCCGCCATCTCAACATTGGAAATTCTAGAAAATATTTTACCGGAAGTTGTTTTTCGCAAAACGAATGGACCCTAAGTTACTAATGGTTTACTAATTTGTATTTGAGCGAGTTACTGCCATTTATTTGATTGTTTCAAAATTACCACCGATTTTAATAATTCACCAGCATTGTTTTGTGGAGCTTAGAGATCTGTTAAGTTTACTAAACTCTAGTGGGGAATTTCCACCTCACCACTTCTATGGCTTACAACTTTTCACCTTACCGATACCTTTTGGGTCGTTCTATATTTTTCGCTTCAACATAAAAGCTTTTTTTTTTTTTTTTTTTTTTTTTGCTTCAACATAAAACTCTTGTATGAATTTTCATATTTTATTTTTTCTTCCATAAACCCTTTTTTAGATGCATTCTTGGTAGAGCTCTTGCTTCTTCCCCCGGTACTTGAGCTTGTTCTTTCAAAACTGACACTTAGAACAGAGATATAACGTCATTACTCTAGATTCGCTGCTTCGTTTATTGCTCAAATCATAATGAAACAGATCCTAATTCCCCACGTTTAAATTTTATGTCACAAAGTCGGAGTAATAATTGCTGAGTTCGGAACAATCTTAGGAAACATAAAATAATAGACCACGACAGCGTGAGACAAATTAAAAATCATACTGAAAACACAGGCCATACAGCACAATGTAGCAGGCATATGCTCTCATGTATGTAAGAAGAGACAATAGCAAATGTTAAACAAGAAAAGAGATTTGTTTATCTAGTACATTGCCCGTGGCATATCTGAAAGCATAATTTCCTCATGGTTAAAATATCACTCCTTTGAAGATACTATATTTCTAGATTTAAACATGATAACATTAAAGACATCAAAGAATCTTACTGCAGTGAAAAAAGGAGAGGAAGATCCAGAGAGGAGAGTGAAAAGGAAGAAAGAAATTTAGGTTATGTTCGTTTCACCACAAAATAATTTTTAGGAAAATGTTTTAAAGATTTTTTGGCGTTCACTTCATGAAAAATAAATTAGTTAAGGAAAACATTTTCCGCCGATAGAACAAGCACTATTGAAATTAGAGAAAATGTTTTCCACTACTCTTTCTTTCACCACTAATTTCAATTATTTTATTTTTTAGATTTGAATTTTTGATTACTTTTTATTATTTCCATTTTCTTTTTTTTTTTTTCCTTGGCTGGTTGTCGGCCTTCCAGCTACGATGAAGGCTAGCAACCAACCACTAGTGAGCTTGAGCCCGCCAGAAGGCGATGAGGCTAGAGCCTTGCTAGATTGGCAACACTCAAGTGTTGCCAGAAGTCGAGAGGTGTGAGGCTTGAGCCTTGCTAGATTGGTGATGCTCGAGTGTTGTTAGAAGACAGCAAGGCTCGAGCCTTGACAGCAAGGCTCGAGCCTTGCCCTATGGCGATGCTTGTCAGAAAAAAAAGAAAGAAAAAAAAAGAAAGGAAATAAAAGAAGAAAAAGAAAAAAATAATTAAAAATGAATTTTCAAAAAGAAAATAAAAAATAACAGACAAATAAAAATAAAAGATGATCAAAAGAAATGCATAGAGGAAAATCAAATCAAAAACCGAATACTTCAATTTTAGGTTTTAACTGAATACTAAAAAATATTGTCATTTTCTTGGAAAATAACTTATTGAAAATATTTTCTAGAAATACCACATTTTGCACAAAATGAATGGGATCCTAATTGTAGCTTAACTTGTAGCACTTCCCAATAACTGTAAACTTTTTAGGGCAGATAAAGGATATGGAAATGTGTAACAAGTCGCGGAGAATTTAAGAAAAAGAAAACAAAGTGGGGAAATAGACAAATTAATAATAAACTTCACTTCCTGACGCTGCTGAAAACACCCCTTCCTCCCGTTAGACTAAGGACAGAAAAGATGGAAAATTATTTCCATTAACCTCCATTAATTTTCATGGTTATGTGTTGGAATATTTAAAGCACCACAACATCCAGAATCACTAGGAAACCTCACCCATCGGTAATCAACCTTAGGAATCATAAACCTCCGGTAAACTATAGCTGTCAATTGTCATATTTCTCAATTTCAAAGTGGATCTTTGTAGATACAAAATCGGCAACAAGAGCAAGTTCAGAAATTGACATAATGCATGCCTCAGAGCTTCTTGAATAACGACTGTATTGAGCCGCAGCCACCAAACTTGTCGTTTGCACAGCCATGACATACTTCCTTTATATCTGAAAAAAAAAAAAGGCAAGATTCATCTAATCATTCATGAATGAACATGGTTTAGTAAAGTCTAGTTTTATTTCAATATGATCAACAGATGTACCTATGATCGATAATGCTGCAGCACACATTATGCATGGTTCACATGTCACATAAAGTAAGCATGCTGGAAACTCCTTTGCAACTTCTGTAGCCAAAAATCCAGTCCTCTGCCACTGTTCAGGAAGAACATAAAGTGCTTCCATCTTTGCATGTCTCGCTGCCCATGAAAGCCCAAGGAGAAAAACAAAGCAAGCAAATCAAAGGACCCTTGTCAGGGAGATAGCTGCTCTTAGTGTATTTTCAACATAATTAAGAGATGCATTTCAAGGAAGAAGTCTTTCCCTTCAAGTTAACCGATTGAGAGTATATATACGATTAATCGAGGCATACATCACATGAAGTTAACAAATTTTGCTTGCTTGAAGTTGCTGAGAATCCCGCATAGAAAAAGAGGCTTCTTATTGGATAAGCCACATCCACCTTTTTTAATAGTATTATTACACATACCCCTGTAGCAAGGTGCCTTTGTTTTTTATTAAGCTCCGCAAGATAATAAAAGGGCCAAATATTTTACGTGCCATCTACTCATTACTACCCCTAAAATCATTCATAGTAGTGTACGATCACCACATGCCTGAATGATTGCAGAAATAGACTATTAGATAAACGATGATCTCTGCTAGAATCCAGGTTTAAATTGTATGTGTAAATAAGGTCATGTTATGATGTAGTAAGCCCATTACAGCAACCAACTTTCATGGTACTATACTCTCTAAAGAGAAATCTTTCTCAAAAGGTGTTGAGTTGGAATCCCATTATAAAGGTGGCTTCAAAGCTATTGGCTTCAAAGCTATTCTTTCCATAGCGCTTGCTTTGCTTGGGAATCTCACCTAGCCCTTTAACCAGCGCTTTTCGAGGGAATTCTTTCTAGGCCGACAAAGGCACTATTTCGCTTACCAACACCGCTCGCTAACCGGTTACCTTTTGTGACCCTTCCATCGGTGGGCCGTGGCTTAGTTTTAGAGGTTAGTTACAGATTTATCTCACTTGTCTAACCAAGGAGCACGCAGATCCCAAAAACACATAGTTTCCCCTCCAAAAATTACTTTTCCAGTCGGGGAACGCATTAGTTATTTACCTAAACGAGTAGGTCCTTGAGCGGATCCCACGTTAGCCCCAAGACGTTGGTCTCTAACTAGAAAAGTAAATACCTGAGCTTGAGAAGCTTCTGGCCCAGTAGGCCTGTAAAATTCATTAGGATAAGCGGTATTATTGAACCAGACAAAGCAACAAGCAATGAAACCAAAAACAGATAAAGCAGCTAAACTACATCTTAAAAGGAATTACAATGATCACAATGCATTTTAATACCATTTAAGTTTACCAAAAATCTAGCTAACATACGGCCTAAGAGATCAATGTTAGTAACTTCACAACAGATAAAGACCGTAATATGGCTCCAAACAGAGCACAATGGCAAATGAAAAACGTAAAACATCGTGCATAATAAAGCAAGATTATTGTTATCGTGAGCCATAGCCATTTTTTATGAAGTGTAATGAGAACAAAACCATTTTCAGCTGATAGCGAATTGAAAATTCCACATACTATTAGATTTGATCAGATATAATATTTTATCACCTATTAAAGAAATATTAAGGTAGAAATATAAAATGATCAACACGAAACTTGGAGTGGATAATTCAATGGTATTTATTCAGTACAATAAGAAAGTTATGTTGGCCAAAATTTATTTGAGGGGCTGGTGAAGCAATGATAAACATACATCTTGTGTCTCCCTAGTCTGTTTCTTCCTACCGCAATAAAGTTCCCATCCTCAACAATCACACAGCTGTTCAGTCAAAGAGTACAATTTGAAATCATTCACTAATTGAGACTGAAATAATAAGGATCTTATTTAGAAAATAAAGTAACATATATGAAATGCACCCGGTAACTGAAAGCCATCATCTTACCCTAGTGGAACTTCAACGCTGTCCAAGGCAAGCCTTGCCTTGTATAAGAAAAGCAAATAGGCCTCGTTACTTGTTAGGAGAAAAAAATATGATGATAAGAGTCAGAAATTCCCTCGTGCATGCGTGCCTGCATACAGGCAATTTAAAGAAAATGAGCAAGATGCAAGAAATATTTCATTATCAATGTGCAGCTACTAATGAAATGAACGCACGTCCCATAATTATGATCGAGATCTTGCAGATACTGTATAATAGACAGGTCACAAGCTTCCAAACAATGATTGTCACCACATACTCATCCTGTAATTCATATGCAAATCACACCTAACTGCTAAACAGATATGGCTCCTTTTGTCTCTATTCTGCTGAATAACTTATGCAAACTCTGTGTTTCTCATTCTCTTTTTCTTTTTCATATCCACAGTCCACAAGGCGAAAGAAAATAACCACCTAACCAGCTATCAATGAGCACAACCGACGTTCGTATTACTCTCACACTCCATGTAAATTTGGTTTTCAATCAACCCTAGTTGCCAAAGTCAACAAGAGGCAAAAGGACTTGACTGTCAAGCAACCTTTCCTGGTGGCTTGCTGTCTCACGTCTTCATTCCTGTATGGTTTTGCCTCTTCAAGGGCCTCACAGAACTTAGCGACAGAGTCCTATCAGATTCCTAACCCAGTAATTGAATTTTCTCACAATTCAATCTTCCCAGCAAATCTATCACCCACTGAGAGGTATACCACCCTCCCTCTCCCTACCTCCCTTCCTCCCTCCCACTCTCTCTCTCTCTCTCTCTTCCGTATTGCTAGTTATCCGCAATGCCTGAGCTTGCGTTAGGGAGTTCTCAACATATAGCACCCAGATTGGCTCAGTTTTTTGTCTGAAAGGGGGACAGAACCAAGACCTCACTTACTTCTTACAATAAATTGCCACCTATGAAAGAAAAGAAGAAAGAAAAGCTATACCTTCTAAGGATTGTTGCTAATTTTGCATCGTGTAACGGTAATTACCAATGGATTCAGACTAAACTTACGAAGAAACACTTATTCAACTTCTCTCGAACAAATTCAGCTTATTCAACTTCTCTCGAACAAATTCAGCGACACATACTTCGAGTTCCCAGGCAATTGTAGCATCATAGAATCAATTTCAAAATCTCAAGTTTTACATCAACTAATACAATTAGGATGTGTCGTGCATTACCTCATCTATAGCAAGGTGCAAGAAGCCCAGAACCCTGCAGAGAATTGTCGCCTCAAATCGCCAGTCTTCATCGCCATCAGTTTGCTATGGACTCTGTTCCAAGAAGTCTAAATACTTCTGTTTGTTGCCTCCGTTGGTAGGTGGCGATCTTACATTGGTCAAAGCTTGGTGGTGTCGGATGGAAGATGAGCAGTGATGATGCTGAAAGTAGCGTTGGTGGGGTTCGCAGTTTGCCGATGGCGGAGAATAGAGGATTTAGCAACCAAAAAAAAAAAAGAAAAAGGAAAGACATATTATACTTGGGTTTAAAACCCAAAGGAAGAAGATGGGGAGAGAAAAACTAAAAACATCAGCTGAGTTCACATACCTACGAATTGCTTCTTTAGCATGTTTTGATCATTCTAACAACAAAAGCTGCAAGCCAACACTACCATTCTTATCTCTGCCAATCGAATTGGAAGCCAACATAGTCTTGGTTTGCATGCCTTGAGGGACAATAGGCTTATAATTTCTCTTTGGTACTATTTGACTTTTTCCTCGGCACACATTTGACAATCTTGCAAGTCTTTCTGTAGATCTGTTTCGATCGAACTATCTTCATGCATAAGTGAAATCTTGGCTTCTGAATCTGTTGATTCGAAAACAACCTCATAGAGTAAAGCTGGATCCATTAGCTGATCATCTTGAAGCACAATCTTTAAATCTTCCTCTAATTGCACGCATATAATTCGAAATCCCCATTTTTTCACAATTCCACTTGATATGGTTAGGCTAAATTGTACATAACTCCTGTCAATTTGACCAAAATCGACTACTCCCCAGAGCTGAGATGGTGTGAAATATTGAAGCCAGATACGGTCCGAATTCGACAAAAAGGTATTGTAATGTGGTACCCAATAATTCTGACATTCGCCATTAACACATGGTACAAGCTGAAAAGGCTGTCCCTTTTTTTGTTCATCATTACCAAGAGCAACATAGAGAGCAAATCCAAGAAACTTGTCCTACAATTCCTTTGAAGCCATGAAAGATACGGAATCCCCTTCAATGGGAAGGACCCACTTTGGCATCTCTCCTCTAGGGAGAGTAATTAGGTAATGAGGGTAACGAAGAGGACTCTGTTATAAGAGTAGACGATTAGAAATTACCGAGTCTATTATCATCACCCAAAATAGAAAATTCAATTTCAATTTAGTAAGTAATCCTAGTAAATTCCACTTTGAACTAGCGCTCTATAAATGAGTAGAGATCCAAATAGTCCTTGTTTCGTTAATATACAAGTCTCATGTGATAGAAATCATTCCCATAAAAGTACAGTAGCCACCTCCATTACAATGAATTTGGCATCCACTGATTATTCAAGCCAATGACATTTATGCAATATTCCTCGTTCTTGGTTCTTGGTATTGTTAGTCTCAAATCAAC
Source organism: Eucalyptus dawsonii (assembly GCA_016097615.1). NCBI lineage: Eukaryota > Viridiplantae > Streptophyta > Magnoliopsida > Myrtales > Myrtaceae > Eucalyptus > Eucalyptus dawsonii. The sequence continues at coordinate 44,521,762 of CM027875.1, forward strand.
GCCATATACTGATTATTTACGCTAAGATATAGACTATATGGTGGGACATTTCTCTTTCTTGGTTAACTTTTGTAATGTATTGGTTTTCATTTTACACCATCCACAAGATAACTGATTTACGGCACTCCATTTGAAATTATGCGTATTATATGTGCTCTAGCCTTATCAATAAATGCGCAATTTAAAATGATTAATTAATAAAGTTTTTCTTGGCTACGTAATAACTAAATTTATTATGTGAATTACCTTATTATATATGATTAATTGCTACGTAAGTTAATTATGCCGCTATGTTTCCTAACTTTATTTGATTTTTAATTAATAGTTAATGGTTAAAAAAATAGTAAATGACAAAGTTTGTGTATAACTGTAGAAATGAATTTTTCAAGTTATAGTCGTAGAGAACATAAATGTTATGTATTTGACTAACACTTCTTATATTTTTTTGAACAAAATACATGTCGAGGGAGAAAAACAGAGACAATGATTGTGCGACACACGATATAGCCATGGCATACTATTCTATTTAACTTTGCATTACTGTGATGATATGTCTTTAAACCTAAAGAGGTTTCATAAGTAGTGAACATGTTTATCCTCCTCGATCAAGGTCTCATTTCAAATCAACAAACTGGCACATTTTCTTTATGCGACTCCCAGGAACATGAACCTGCATGTCCTCAATAATTACCCCGTGTTAGCGGGCTTGGCCAGAGGAGAGATTGTCCCATTTAGTGGAGATTAGTTGGGTACTCAAAAAAACTCTGGAATACCACATTGATATGAAAAATATTCTTATTTATTTATGTTATTTTTATAATTTCTCTTGTGCGAATGCGCAATCCTAGTAAAAAGTTTGATCTCACTTCCTATTCGTTTGCTTTTCTTAAGCCTCCACTTGCATTATCTGCTACTGCAATATATAAGCACACATTGAATCCAGCATATACTCCACATCGATGTGCATAAGAGAGAGAGAGAGAGAGAGAGAGAGAGAGAGAGAGAGAGAGAGAGAGAGAGAGAGAGAGAGAGAGAGAGAGTAACCGGGTAAAGTGGGGAAATATCAGGCATGGTCACCCCTCTACGGACAAAATCATGAAAAGAAGTTAAATCTCCAGCATTTTGCATAGATTCGCAACCATCCGCCAAAAGACAATTCAAAAATGGTGGAAGCTCAGGAATCTCTTGTAATTGACGGCTTTCTCTAACACTCAAATGGAGCAAGTGATGACGCTTATTGATGGATGTAGGAAGGATAGTTATATTATTTCCCCCGAGCAATAAAGTTTCCAAGAAGGGAAAACAGGAAAGATTCTCAAGAAACTTTACTTCGGACAAATTACATCCGTAAAGGTCCAACCAACGTAAATTTGAAAGTCCAGTCTTCATACAGTGATCAGCTAAATCCTCATACTTTGGAAACTCAATTAAATTTGTGCAAGAGTTGGCTTGCAAGTTTGAAAGGTTTTGTAACTTATAAATGCTAGATGGAAGAGTTACTAGGTTTTTGCAATGATATATATACATAATCTCCAAAGAGACAAGATTTTCTATTGATGGAGGAAGTTCTTTAATAGTGGTCCCCTGTAAATGAAGTTGTTTCAGGCCTTCGAGTTTATGAGGAATATTAGGGAACCTTTCAAATTTTGTGCAATTTTCAAGGTGGAGAGCTTGGAGGTTTTTTGACTTGAGCACATTTGGAAAAACACTAAGTTCAGGACACTCACATAAATTCAACACTTGTAACTTGTCATGATATGCAATGGACTCATGGGCCTCTACCAAGTTTTTGCAATACGGGAGATTCAATTGCTCAAGATTAGGAGTACATTGAATGTCGGGCATACGAACCAACGACTCACAGTAACTGAAAGTAATGTACTTCAAATTTTGGAAGTCCTGCAAAAGCAGCAAAAACAACTTTTGGTAAACATTCCGAAGGGATTAAAAAGGGCTATTTGTATGATGATGTTGCTTCCTTAAATCTAAACCGTGAAATTCTTGTTTGAGAATAGGTTGCTACCGAAGAATATCCAGTATTGATCTTTCAAGAAATTATTATATTTTAGGTCATCAATCATAAATTTTGAGCAATCTGTTTATTTAATGTAGAGGTAATCTACTGCAAGGTCCATAAATAGGCCTATCCTAGTTGTTGTACAATGACGGGGGGAGTCAATCATTTGCTCAAATTGGGGAAATGACGGTAATTCAATATTGGATGTCATTCACGTTATCCATAGTTTTATACTATTCATCATTAATAATATCATAATTAATATGTAGGGGCTTGGCTTGATTGACGATTGTAAAATTGACTACACAACACATGGGGGGCATTGGTTTCTTAGGGAAAGGATATATCATAATTACATATCCTTGACTATTACATAATCTATATTGAATTGGTGTATATGTAGGCCATAACACTCTTCATGTGGAAGGAAGCAAGGAGCTTCGGTAGATCAGGCAACTAGAAACCATTAAAAATTATTAAATAAAATTGTGTTAGACAACTATTAAAAAAATTAGACCTAATACGATTAAAAATCCCAAACCAATACATAGAATAAATCTAGATTAATTTTTGTTTCATAAAAATCCTAAACCAGTACCACTATGGGCAAAAAAAAAAAAAATCTCAAACTAGTACTCCTAACCCAAATCTACCTTCCATTACCAAATGAAAATTAATTTGGGATAAAATTGTGCCGTGTGTCATACAAGTGGCAATTGCAAAATTCAAACGAAGTGTCATGTAGTGAAAATGCGAATGTGGGCCACATGACAAAAACAATGCCACATGTCATGCCATGTGACTACCGTAGAAGCATATAGTGAAGTGCCACGTGGCAAGTGTGGATGCTGGCCACATGACGAAACTATTCCACATATCATGTCATGCGGCAATCACAAAAGTAATGTGAGGTGCCATGTGGCAAGCATATGAGTGAAGACTACTAGTTTTGGCTTTAACTACATATCATAATTGAATGGGGGATACAAATACTATCTTAATGTATTTGCGTAAAATAAATAAACTTAAAATTTTGTTAAGTCATGCAAAGATAATGAAGCCAACTTTGAAAAACATTGGAAATATAACAATAATAATTTCATACACTCAATTTAAAACCTAGCTTTGGCTTTCTATTGAGAAACTAGCAGTATGCCCCTACTGACTCATTTACATCGATTTAGTTGTGCACACATTACACTCATTAGTGGCAAAGCTCCTTACAAAATTCTCTATTATATCCACTTAGAAGTGCTGCTCCTTAAGAAATGATTTAACAATGCTTTGTTTTACATAATGGTGCATTCAAACCTTCGACTGAGCTAATTTTATCAATGCTGGACCAATCCATGTTGTCAAGTATGTGCATTGAACAAGGCTCTATCACTTGATGACTACATGGTCTGCCAGTCAACCAGCTATAATGTATATATATATGTCAACGGGTAGGTTCGTCATATTTTTATTTCCTTTTTATTTGATCACTATACAATTTTTTTGTAAAATAAAAAAGTTCATACGTAAACAACCGACAGAAAATTGCATTTTGAATTTCTCCACTAGGTAGATTTGATCTTATTTTGAAATATATCTATTTTCGATAGTTAGAAATTTCAGGGTTAGAAAGTATGTTAGCTTTATCTATACTTTTGTAAATGGTAAAGATGATATCCTATTCTAAAAGATTTCAATCCCTTGTTTTCTTTATATTCCTTCCATTAATTATCCTCAATTACTTGTTTTAAAAATATTATATCATGGATAGATATGTGAAATTGATTATTTTATTTTTTATCACTCACATATTTCAATATGAAAAGTCAAATTTTTCTAATGATGCAATGACCTTCATAAAAGAATTTCAAATCTTGAAATATCTTTGGCTTTCCACATATATGTATAAGACTTCTATGTATTGTGTATTTTATTGACAAAAATTGTTTCCATTGAGTATTTCTAATAAAGTTGTTCGCATAATTTTTCAAATGCCAATTTTGCTGCACGTAAAAATATTTCTAACACAAGTTGCTAGGGTCATTTTGAAAGAAAATAGACAAGTGGTTCCTAAAACATGGGAACACTACTTCCTTTTGTGTACTAAGCCATATAATACGTATATACATATACAAAGAGGTAGATGATAAAAAGGTCTATGCAAATAGATGCTCACCTTAAATCGTTTTACAACTCCTGTGATATTGCCTTCGCTCATATTAAGTCCCACTAATTTCTTTGGACCAGACGAAAATTCTGGAATCCACGAAGCACCAAGACATTCAAACCATCTTAGCCAATTGGGAATACATATAAGACTTTGGGAAGAATTATGCACATTGCGCAAAATGAGCAATCTCAACCTTCTCATTTTTGTAAAAGCATCAGGATTGATACATATGTCTATCGGCTCAAGTGACTCCAGCACTATGGCTTTTACAATACATTCTCCCTGCATACGAGACACTTTAGGTTATGCATGTTTAATAATTAGAGTCAAAGATAAGGAGCAAAAGATTTAATCATATTTGCAAGTCTTACCATGTCGTTTGATAAAACATTGAGAATATCATCATAAAGCCATAGTCTACTTCGTCTCATGGGTTCATCTCGACATTCTTGGTTCACAATATCTATTCCCATTGCTTGAATCAAGTCATGCATTTGTAGTGGTCCGTTTTCAATGCTTATCAAGGATCTCTCAATGAGAATTTGAAATCCTACAATTGTCTCAAAATCGCAACTATCAAGAACTTTCTTTATGTAGTTGCTATCCTTTCCCTTAAAGAAGCAGGCAATGTGGAGAAAAATCTCTTTCTCATTTTCCTCTAGTCCATTATAACTTATTTTGAGCACATCATTAATGGTTTTGTTGGGAATCCTAGAAAGTTTTTGTAGCGTACTTTCCCATACATCTTCTTTTCTACCACATAAGAAGGAACCTAGCACCTCAAGTGCTAACGGAAGGCCTTTAGCATAATGTAGAACCCTATCCACCAGATCTGTCCTGATTTCTAATTTTTGGCGTGTCGGAAAAGCATGACTGCTTAGCAACTTGCGAGCTTCATTGTCATCAAGTGCTTCAACCTCGAACACATGATCTTGATCAATCCCATGACAAGTTAGCAAATGTTTATCTCTTGTGGTAACAATGATCCTACTTCCATTACCAAACCACTTGCCTTCTTCTGCCAAAGCATTTAATTGACGCAAGTCATCCACATCATCAAGGATAAGGAGAACTTTCTTGTGACGAAGTCTATGCTGTATTAGATTAATACGTCTATCAACACTGGACACTACTAATCTTTTTCGTAGTGATAAAATCTCGGATAGTAATTTTTCTTGCAATTGAACTAAATCCCTAGAATCTTTGGAAGCTTCTCGAACATTTGCCAAAAGACATGAACTCTCAAATTGTCTAAAAATAGCATTGTATAGAGCTCTTGCTAAAGTTGTCTTCCCAATGCCTCCCTGTCCCCATAATCCCAACATGATAGGGTCATCATTAGACTCAAGGTTTAAGATTGATTTCAGCTTAACCACTCGAGAATCTATCCCAACCGGATGCTTAGCAACATGCAAAGGTGTTCGGTCTAGGCGAATGGAGATCTCCTTTACAATCCTTTGTATAAGCTCTGACTCATCTCTACCAAAAATGGAAAAATAAATTGTAGCATTATTTTGGCAATAAGCAAATCACGAGCAATCACTAGCCAATTGACAAAGTAGTGCATCTCAATTTCACATGATCACATCAAAAAAAAAAATGTATTCCCACCAAGTAGAGCTCCATGCCAATTAAAACAAGTTCAAGCTTCAACTTTTAGTCATCCAAGTGATTAATGTAATTTTGGCTTATGCATATTAAAATATTTAAATAATAAACTACGCAATAATCTAACAACTTAAGCTTTTAGTATAGTTGGTCGTGGTTCTGCCACAATTTTACATGGTATTAGAATTGGAGGTCATGCGTTCAAATATTTACGTGTCTCATTTGTCTCCCCAATTAAATTTCCTTACTTGATACTAGGCAAAACACTAGATGGAGTGTGAGGGGAAGTGTTAGAATATTTAAATAACAAACTACACCTTCATTTAACAATTTAAATTTTTAGAACAGTTGGTTGTGGTCTCACCAAAATCTTACAATGCATGACCATTTACTTACTTTAACTTTTGATAATATATGTGATTTATCTACATGCTTGATAAAAAAGAGTTATTTACGATTTCGAATGGTGGTTAAACTTTCGATTGGAAAACTATCAAATACCCAAAGCATGTTGTCATTCCCTTACATGGCTTGTACACACTAATTATCCATATATGGCATTGCGAACTTTCTTACGCCTCCCAAAGAAATGGGGCAAGTGCAATAACAACATTTAACATTTTGCCCATTGGTCCATCAAGTTCTAAGATTTAGACTTACAGTTACCTGTGTGTCAATTAATTTACTTTTATTTTTTTTACAAACAATCTCTATATTTACATGTAAATTATATTAATTTCTTTCATGAAATATGAATTCCACTCAACTTACCCATCACCTAGATGCCACCCAGACAAGTTACCAGCATCGAAAAGAGCTTTCTTCCATCTCTTCACTTCCTTCGAATCCTTTCCAAACTTGAACTCATGCTTGGCCAGAGCTCTCCCATAACTCTCTCTGCCCCCTCTAACTTCTCTGGGGTCCACTTTATAAAACACCGGTAGAACAATCAGGTCCTTTTGCTCCTTGCATTCCATAATCTTCACTAGCTCTTCCAAGCACCACCGTGAGGAAGCATAATCGTCCGAGAAAACGATGATTGCGATGCATGACTCTTCAATGGCCTTCATAAGCGCTTGTGATATTTGATCTCCCTTCCTCAGTTCCTCACTATCGATGAAAGTGAATACTCCGTTTTGATCTAAAGCTTTGTAGAGATGACCAATGAAGTTATTGCGCAGATCTGTACCTCTGAAACTTAGGAAGACATCATAAATCCCATTGAGTGTCGTTGAAGAAGCCATTAGATTCTTGAGTTTAACAATCAGCAATGACTATTAGCTTAAGATTTGGTAGTGTTTTCAGGTAGTCGCTCACCATTAGATCTTCTTATTGATTTATTTTTATACTGGCACAAAGAGGCATGATTTTTTTCTGGGTAGGTGTGAGCACGTCGATGGACAATCGTATGTCATAAGCGTGAACACGTGGACTTATTTTCACCACGGCTTTATTTTGATTCTATGATTGACACAGGCTTCTTCGTGGCCGACAAAAGTAGTGGAGAAAAAACTTTGGGAAAGTGGATTCTTTGCATCTCGTCGTAGGCTCACTCCTCAAGAAAACTTTGCTGACTCCCTCGAAATAGCAATCCCAACCTTTGAGTAGTTTCTTTTTTTATAGAGTAGTAGTTAACACCTATGAAGCACGGACACGTTGTCCTAGCTTCCATATCGTGTCCGACACGTGTTGGAGCATGTCGGACACATCGACACGCTCGGACATGGTCGGACTCGACACGTGTCAGACACGACACGGACATGTGGTCAACGCGTGTCGGATTTTCGGATACGTGATCAATTTTTCTCGACACATTTCGACACGCATGTCTGGAAGACGATGGAGAGTGGAGGCGAGGGATGGTGAGGGAGCAAAGACAAGGCCACAAGCAACGGCAAGAGACGGCCAGAGAAAGAGCCGAACAAAGAGAAAGAAAAGAGAGAAAGCAAACTCTTGTTGGCGAGACGAAGCCACACAACAGACCATTGCGACGGCGAGAGACGGCCAGAGAGAGCAGAAACTGAGGCGAGGGCCGCCACTGTTGCGATGGATCAGTGACGAGGAGGAGAAGGAGGAGGAGGAGAATGAAGAGGAAGAAGAGAGGAAGGGGGTCGCGCGGAGAGGAAGGGGGTCATGTGGTGAGGAAGAGGAGGAGAAGGATTGAGAGGAAGAGGAGAGGAAGGGGTCGTGTGGTGAGAAGCGAGAAGGAGGAGGAAAAGGAGGGTGGCTAGGGTTTTTGATAAGGTTTTTGATAAGGAAACTAAAAGGTAATAAAAAGGTGGACTGATGGCGTGACTTTTAAGTTTGAGGGGAGGGGAAGTGACAGCCTGTCTGTCAAGTGGTGGGGTAGGCAAAAAAAAGTGAAATAAATTTGGGGTGGAGGAAAATGGACAAGGAAATGAAGGGGGTGAACCTGAGTGGCGACTTTTTTTTTTTAATCGGAAAATTAAATAAATGAAGTTAAAAAATAATTTTGAAAAATAAAAGTACTGAATTTTGAATAATGATAAATTTTGGTCATTGTAGAAAATCATGGATTTATTTAAATAAATTGATTCTAATTCCTTATTAGTCAATAGTTTCGTCAATATTTTGTTAAAGTTAAAAACATGTTTCGCATTAACTATGAATATATCTTTTGAATTTCTAATAATTGATTTATTAATATTATTAGTGTAAATTCATTGTATGCTCTTTTTTTAATTAATTAATTAATTATGAATTTGAATCAAATTAATTAAAAATAAAAATATTTATTTAATATACAACGTATTGCAACGTGTTGGAATTCTCTCTTTTTTAGAAATGATGTGTCGACGTGTTGTATCGTGTTGTGTTGCGTGTCCGTGTCCATGTCGGTGCTACTTAGGTTAACACCGGGCTACTCAAATGAAATATAATACATATGACAACAGAGCATTCTAATAGTCAAATAATCACAACGTTCCTCACCAAATGTTAAAAGAGTCAGTTTTTCATAGTTTATACCTCCAACCTCACGACTAGATTTTTTCTTGAAGACATTTCATTCATGATAAAAAATAAGAATCAAGTTTGTCAATAGCAGTGGGATGGGATCCTTAAACAAAAACATTTGCTTAATTTAGTCCAACGCTCGCATCTTTTATTATAGTTTCTATTTAGATAATAGACCCATTTATGTTTGACACAATGCATTTGAACTAAACAAAGCTTGCTTGTGTCGAATAAAACAGGGGCTCGACTATGAACTTCTTCATTATAATCAACCCGATGGAGAGCTCGACGTACCAGATGAACTGGAATTTACATCTCCAAAATCATGGTAGTTAGCCTCAATTTCATGACAGCACTAAATTGGTCGTAACTCCTTGCTGTGGGGTTAGATATGATTCGGACAAGATGAATCACGATCCCAAAAATTGTGGAAGTTTCGATAAAAAAATTTCAAGTTGAGGACTAGATGAGTCCAGCCCCACCAAGAGAGTGGACTGTTACGGGAAAAAAGATAAATTCGGTTTTTGAAGGAGCAAAATACGGTCAAGAAATTTGGATTACACAAAATCCAACATGGTCAAACACTCATAGAGGGACCCTCGTTTGATGGCCAAAAGACAGCAAACAAGGCCATCGGGAGTTTCAAAAGATTGATTCGGTCAAGTGAGCTGGACAGGGGGGAGATAAGAGGGGAAAAACAGGAAAGCATTCCGTGGTTCTTTTGTGAAAAGAGAGAAATACGAGAGATGGGGACTATTTAAAAAAGTAAAACCGATCGTGAGCTTCAAGGAGGGATGGCTTTCGGTGCCTGGGGAATTCAAAAGGGAGATTTTTGACCAAGAGCAAAAAAGTAAGGGAAAATTAGATTCAGACGTGATTAGAAAGTGGTGAGTGGAACAAAAAGCCTGAGTGTCAAAAGGTATCCGATTCGTTTCTCATGCTATTTTGATGTGAAATTCGCTATGTCTTAATCCCCTTCGTATGAACTTGGCTAGGGAGCAATTATGTTGCCTAATTGTTCCCTTTCATGATGGTATTGGACTGAGTGTGTTTCATCCATGTTCAGCCCCATGAAGTACCCCAGAGTGACGTTGTTGTTTGTCTGCATGATTTTGCTTCATCCATCATGTTTCCGTTGCGTTAGATTTTCTTTTCCATTAAATTCAATATGTGGGTAGTTTTTTATTTGTGGTTTTTGGAAGTACTCTGATCTTCATTTTTACATTATGTTGGCCTTTTACTTGCGCCTTCATCCACCAAAAAAGATTAGATCTTTTTACCGTTCTGGTCAGGCATATAAATTTACTTAGTTCATGAGCATTCAATTAGCTCTTATTTTATTCACAAGCACTTTATTTGATTTAATCTTATTACTAATGAAAAGAAATCGTAATTATATAAGAAAAAAATATAGTTCTGCAAATAAGACCAGAATGAGGTCATGTTTTGTAGTCATAACAGCAAGACTTTTCTAGAAAACGGACAAAATTTTAGGAAAATTCAAGTCGTGAGCTTTCCGCGGACATGGATATCGAGTTAATCGCATGAAAGAGAAACAAGAGGTCAAAGTTTGAACAAATATATAAATGAAATAAATGATTCTTCAAAGAAAGGGAAAAGTGGTGCCAGGCGGTGGCCCGCTTAATAAGAGCGTATCACATGGCACTTGCAGCCCAAGCCTTTGCCCCGCGCTAGTTCTTTACTACCTAGAGTCCCAAGTCTGCTAATGAATGAGTCGAGGGCCCTGTGCAATATCTCTATGATGCTCTGCAATTGCTCAATCGCCTTGATTAAGGCCCGAGGTCCCTTTCGCTCTCAATTTTTCCATGTAAATAAGGGGACAAAACATTCTATGGGAGCAAATAAGTTTATTTGTGTGTGCGAATGCAAATGATGTTTACAACATGAAGGACTTTCTTGCTCTGACTGTGGGAGAAAAGGATACTAAGTGAAAAGTGTTAGATTTGAAAGAATCTTTCGATTTTGGTGAACAAGTGAGATGGGATCATCATGGTGCCTGGACAGACCAGATAGTAGGAGAACACCTTTGATAACATGAATACACCAATATACTCGGAAGGGTCTAAATGTAGAAGGTGAACAGATTGAAATTACTTGAAACTGCCAAGTTTGGACCACACTACAGATGAAGATCACACCACAAACAGAATGAACAGTACTCAATGTACCAGATAAAAAAAAAAACAATAAGCTCTAAATTGATTTGATTCACATTCAAATTGGAGCTTTGTAGCCAACTTTTTTAGGCCTTGGAATTCTTAGAGAGACTTTGTGGAAAAGTTAGACGAGGTTTGCCATTTTTGACTAAGTAGAACGAGTGTCAAGCAAGTTCGTAGAAGAAATCTGATCCATCTGGAGTAAGGTTGATTAATTAGGTTTGAGGCAAGAGCAACTCTTAAAAAGGCGAAAAAAGTCTTAACCAAGGACGTTTGGGCCCCGCGCCGAGCTGGGTGCACTCTAGACCTTTGCTAGCTGGCACCTAGAAGGGATGGCCAAGCACCAACCAGCCAGTCACTAGCTAAGAGCCACTAGCCCTCGTGACCGCCACATGGCAACGGTTGCAATAAGACCAATGCATGTCATTTCGCCTTTATTTAAGCCATGAATAATGCATACGCGTTTACACGTATTGCCAAATTAGTTAGTTGCATGTTGTACATTGTGAACATGTATCAAATTGAGATTATTTATTCATCCGAACTTACATTTTATGCCATGGATCACGCCTTTGATGTTTGAATACGTACTAGATTCTTCCTTGTGATTTAATTTGCATGCCATTTTGCACCTATTAGAAAATAATTAGATATTTTGATTAGACTCACTCTTTTTTCTTTTTTTGTTGAAACTATATGCATTGGATTCATGCACGCTATTATAATTGAATTCACTTTTGTTATTGGAATTGTATGCATTGGATTTATTGAATGCTTTTTTGATGGAACTGAATTCACTGTATAGATTCATAAGAATGTGGTATCGAAATGGTGACGTGGAAGTTGCTAACCCTTTCTGGCATATAATCAAGCCCATGGATTGGACCTTAAATTTTTTATTATCGCTTTATACTCTAGATGACTTTTCTATTTGCGGTCAATCTAAATAATGATTGGTGGCAACTCTTACAACAATTTAAGAATCCGGATTGCCGTGGCTTACTACCTATGAAAGGAAGAACGATCGAATTTCTACTCTCAAAATGTGAACATTTTTTTCCCAAAAACTACGAGGGACACGCTATAGTGATCATTTCATACGTTTTATGAATGTTTTGGTTCTATGTACATTGAAATTGCCAGGTCATCAAAGGAGGCCTGACTAATTGAATGATTTCAATTACTTTATGCTAGATATTCACGATGAGGCCATAATCCACAGTCTGATGCTTCTGGTAGTGCAAAGGTATAGCTTTTGTATTTTTATTTTTTCATAATTAGACGAGTTTCACTATTAAAAAAAAAAATTGACTGATAAATAGCATTATCAGTTTCGAACTCGCAATTAGCATTGACAAACCTTTTAGTATATAGATCAAGGCTTTGGTTTAACTTTAAGAAGTGTTCTTTTATATTAAAATTATAAATTGCTTGAAAGTTTGTGCTTTTTAAGGGAATTGGGCCTAAGATTTTATACTAAAACTTGCAATATATGTGAGAAATTATTCTTAATTTGTCTAAATCACTTTCACAATTTGGTAGAAGTTAATTTTATCTTATTTGATAATACGTTTTTTAGAATATGTGCAAGGCACGCATTAACGTGTAGTTTTACTTCAATCTGCCAAAATGCTCCTTTTATGGGGGCCTCAAGTCCCCAACTTGCAAATTTCATTACTACTAATGATAGTATTTCCACTCTAAACATGGCAAATGAAGTAGTGGTACCTTGAAAGGACCATAGCTTTTAACTCTTGTCTTTGCTTAACTATTCATTGTCAATAAAGTTGTTAAAAAGTTTAGAATTAAATTGATTAAATTTTAATATTGAATTGATGGTTGTACAATAGATTCATAACTTTTCGAATAATTATTTTACTAGAGATCTACTATAGTGCATAGTCATTCCTTACATTAAAGTGATCAAGATTTTCTGTCATTATTTTAATTTCTTGTTCTGAAAAGTGTAAACTAATTTAGAGACTAATAGGGCACGTGTGTTGGGAGGCCAAACGTGCTTTCTGATACGAAATAAATATTAAACAATACTCAACAAACTTATTTTAAGAAATAATAATGTAGTTATCAGCAATATTTAAACATGATATTAGCTCTTAATTCTTCAAGACTGAGACATAAATTAGAATTATTCTATTAGAGAGTGAGCTTCGTAATGAGTAACAGTTATCACCGAAAATACAAGGTTTCCAAGTACGCCAAAGTTTGCTATATCTCAACTTGGGAAAAAAAAATCGTTGACTTTACCTAATATTTTGCTATTAGAATCAAGGGTAAATTACTTGGACACCCCCTCAATTGAAAAGGAAAAAAAAAAAAAAAACTCGGACACTCCTTGCATTTTCAATGTGCGCTCTGCCCTTTGTCGATCCTTAGGTAAAAAAATTAGTCAAAATTGAGTAATCTGGATTGATTTAATAAAAATTGTAGTTGAATCATGAAAATTGACTTGATAAAACTCCACATATCCGGGGAAGAGACATGAAAACAGGTTCCAACGTATTCTCGAGCTTAAAAAAATGATTTTGCATTTTTGCTTTTTTTAACGTCAGCGTTCATCGTTCGATGTCAAGTATGTAAGCCCTAACTTAGACATCTTCTTTCATCCTCAAGTCGCGGTCGAGCTCGCGGTTTGGTCCCTACTGGTCTAGGGGTGATACCCCCACTTCAAAAACAAAAACCCCCACGAAGAAGCTGATGATGGATGTTAATTTTTTGTGTCTAACTTGGAAATTCTTTTGCCAAACCTGATTCCACTGTTAATATCGATTAAACCCCATGAAGAAATCTGATATATTCTCTAGCAGTGTTCATGTAATTTTTATTTCTTTTTATCTAACTTGGAAATTTTCGCTGTCATACTATTCTACTTTCTATTTCAATTTGTTTAACATTTTATGACATGCTTAATCATATTGAGCCTTTGAAATTACACTTCAATGTCTTCATGAAACGCGAATCGAACCGCACTATTTGAGTATGCATTAGCTTTGAATTGAACCACGGTTTGGTTCGTTTTGGTTTTTCGACCTTTTTTTTTTTTTTTTTTTTTTTGAAATACTAAAAAGGAGATTCAGTGAAAAATGTGAGAGATTGTATAAATTATAAATTAAGAAGATGGATAATTTTTAGCTCGGTTTGGCTAATTGAACCCGAAAAAAAAAAAAAGGATATTTTAGGGATACTATTTTGAAAAACTTTAAACTGGTACATTTATAATAAATTTATTCAAAACTACTTTTTTATCACCAAAAACCCCAAATTAAAACACTTTTGACAAATTTACCCCAAACTAATAAGGATTCAACTGTCAAGCAAACACCTTTCTTGGTGGCTTGCCATTTCATTGCATCTTCTTCATTCTTCTCTGGTTTTGCCTCTTCAAAAGCCTTATGAAACCTAGCACAATTATATCCTAGTGATCGAAGCTTCCGACAAGTTAATTGTCCTGGCAAACATATCACCCGCTGCACATCTTTATGATGGGCACCTACTACACATCCACAAATCCTAGACACCTCAAAAGCACCCAAATCCATTACTCCCTCCCTCCCAACCTATAGCACCTGGATTGGCTCTGTTTTTTGCCTGAAAAGGGGACTGAACCATCCCATGTACACCCAACTTCCCTTTGTTGCACTTTGCCTTGCTTGTTTTTCCTTTAAATCTAGACTTCACCTACTTATTTCAATAAATTACCACCTATGAAAAGAGAGAAAGAAAACCTATACTTTATAGGGAATGTTGCTGATTTTGCAGCGTGTAATGTCGATTATGAATGGATGCATTACCAAGCATCCACAAACAACACTCACAAAGAAAAACTTATTCAACGTCTCTTGTCCAATTTAACTATACATTCTTCAAGTTCCCACACAATTATGGCACCAAAGGAATTGGACTCAAACTTCAGCTCAAGTATTACATCAACTTAATACAATTCGACCGTGCCAGGCATTACCCGATCTATAGCATGCTGCATAAAACCCAGAACCTCAGGAGAGAATCGTTCACCCAAAGCTATGTTATCAATTTCCATGGCTTCGGTCGGTGGTGGTAGTCCATTGTCTCCCCTCGCCGGTCTCCGTCACCTTCAGTTTGCTAGGCTGTTTTACGAATAACTTCTTCCGTTCGCCCGCTCCATTGGCAGGTGGCAATCCTCCACTCGTCAAGGCTCGCTGGTGTCAAATGAAAGATGAGCAATGGAGATATTGAAAGTGGCGTTGATGGGGTTCAAAGTTTGCCTACGGTGAAGATGAGGAAGGAGCTTAGAAGTTATCAAAGAAAGAAGGTGGAGAGAAAGAATTAAAAACAAAGAAAAAGAATGATAGAAGAAAGAAATTTACTTTAGGATATATATAGTTAACCTGGTTTGAGGGAAATTAATGAAAAGAAAAAAAAAAGATTAAAGGGGTTGTACGCGTGCATAATTTCGTGGTTATGCATAGATGCAAATGAGTATTTATTTATAAAGTATGTGGTCCTTAAAGACCAATAATATTTCTACCATGATCAAAAGGTAGTTTGGAAAGATGAAACTCAATTTTGACTTAGGCTCTATTTGTTTGAAGGAAAATATTTTGCCAGAAAACTTCTTTTTCCATTTTTTAGTGTTTGATGTGGGAAAATAAGCTGGTCAAAGAAAAATGACTTCAGTCAACCAGAAAAATACCAAGTTTGAAAATCAGGAAACGACTTCCTAATTTTAAAGGTGGAAGTCATTTTCCAGAAAAGTTTGGAGTACCATCCATACCCAAGTGTTTTGACAGATGACCGGGTAAAAACAAAGGATTTTTTTTGGTGTATACGCACTCGAGTGAGCATGCATCGTCACCAGGAGACCGCAGAAAACTCCAGACAAAACCAGCATAAACTGCCCATATGGGAAAATCACATTTCAATGAGATTCATAGCCTGATATAGAGTCTCAGTTGATGCACTTGATGCACCAGCCTAGCAGGTACATCACACCAATACAAAATTCGACCATGGACTCAGAGGTCCACAGACCGACAAGCCCTCTCACCAATTGAGTTCAGACCAGGAATAAAGCAGGACAAGAGCAGGTATAGAATCTGTAATTCTGTGCTCGTGTAACGTCCTCTCTACATCATTCCTTATATACTGTTGTCATCTATAGTATACATTCGCAAAAGATGCTTACCCAGCGAGATATTGAATGCAATTTTCTCTGGGCAACTTTAACGGATTACCTGGCGGGCTAATCATGGCAACCGCTACCATTACACATACCCTCCAATTTCTAGCCATCTTCATAGAACCAATCCCACAAAAAGAAAAAGAAAAAATCGAAACGCCCCCAACATCCCAAGATCAAAATCCCAGAATCGGGGTAAATTTCTCTATTGGTCTATCGTTTGGAAAAAAAAGAGTGGTAGCTAACTGCAGGGAAAGATCATTATGTAAAAGGGCCTAAGAAGCCTAGACATTAATGGGCTGCCCAAGATCAGAATGACAAAGAACGACGAAGGAGATCGGAGTCGTCAAGGACCGCTAGGGACGAAAGAGAGAAGGAAGATGCTACCTGCAGCGCTCGATTCTGTCAGAGCGATGGCACGCCGCAGAGGAGAGTCGCACTAAGAAAGGGCGACGAAAACTTGGAGTTTTTTTTTTTTTTTCTTTTTTTTGGGTCAAAAAAGAAAACTTTTACTTTTGAGGTCAACTTTTCAGGTCTCCTCCTTCAAAGGCAATGCAATTTTTTCGACATACACCCTTAAAAAAACATTAATATTAGTTGTTGTCCCAATTCTACTTTTTATCTCGTAAAAAACTTTTTATTTTAGGTTATGTCACACTTTTTCCTCTAAACTATTTTTATGCCCCATGAAAGAGCCCCAACTTTATTAAGTCCGGTCTCAATCTTGCCCTTAAACTTTTTTTTTATATTATAAAAAACCCTAAACTTAGGTACAATTTGATTTTACCCTAAACTTTTTTTGTCTCATAAAAAAATCCAAATTTCAGATCCAATTTCAATTACATTTGAGATTTGAAACAATTGCGCAAAATCTGATCATAACAACGACAAGCTTCGCTACTCCTGTTGTCCCAATGGGCAGGACCCATAGGATATTATCTTGAGAACTTATTAAAACTGTCGTACGATCAAGGCTAATATAGTGAAGGCACTTAATTTAATAAATTGAGATTGTTTGGTTGCTGTTTTGAGGAGCATAAATGTGACGGTTGCAATTTGTTATGTAAAGTAAAGCTTGTATGACTATTGCTTATTCTCTCTCTTCGTTCCATTAGTGGCCTGGAGAGCTTCTTCAAAAGGTTTTCGAGGTTTTGAATTTGATAATTCTATAAAAATATAATTGAAAGGTGAATTCTTTGAGATTTCAACAAATCCATTAAAAACTTATATATCTTGTTTGGGTATACATTTAAACATGTATTTTTTTCTAGATAATGTTGTTTTTTCTATAACGAATCTTTATTTTATTTTTCCTTAAAGCAATTCTCAATATTGAAATTGAATCCTGATAAAATAGAGTTGATTTTTTGTTGGATATCTGGATAAATAGTTACAGTACTGAGTTTCTACAATTGAGTTGTTTTCCGATCCAGCCTTGGAGGCCAAATCCAGTAATGGAGCCCTACCATAGGGAACTTTTGAGGCCTCGGCCCCAAAAATCATGTCAGTGACCATTTCGGCCTAACAACCGACCATTGGGCCATAATTTAAATACTTATACATAGATATGTATGTATGTAATCGTTCGGTCACTGATGATCACTGATTAGTAATCAGTTGACCCCATTTCTCTCATTTTTCGATCTTTACTCATACATTAATTTCAAACGCTCTTTTGTCTCTACGACCGTTTGTTAATTTCGTTCATTTCCTTCTCCTCACAAGGATTTACTGGTGTTCTATGTATTACAATGGAGAACAAAAACAACAATAATAATAACTGTGTCAGATCATTCCCATATGATCCTCACTTTTTTTTTTGTTTTTTTTTGTCAGTCCTACTCTATTTCTACTCTACACTCACTCGCAGACTTGTGCCTTGCCTCTTGCAGGGCGTGGGAGTCGCAACCCACTCTCAAAACTTACTCGTCCCTACCCCCATCCCCCCGAGAAGGTGGGGATTTGAACCCCTCACCTCCCCCTTCCATGTGGGAAGGGTGGCCACTGGGGCGAACCCCTAGTGGTGATATGATCCTCACTTCACCCTACAATAATTGTGAAACTCATTCAATGAGTATCGCGATAACAACATATACATGCCAACTCTGCCTCCATAACCAATCAAATTTGACTACGACAAGACATGGCCACTCGTCAATTATGAGGAATTGTATGGATGAACGCCATAAGCTAGTACCTTCCAAGACAACGATTCTCCTACCCTCGAAAAGCCCCAAGCAACTTGGGCAAGCTTTACAAAGAACATATCTAGAGGAATTTTCGGCTTGAGATTAGTGTCAATGGTAACAAAAAGGCTATTTGTAGGGAAAATGTGTATTACAAGAGTCATAACTTTCATATGACACTCATTTTAATGTTATAACTTTGCAATCGACTACTCGAGTGCCATAATTTTCATGTTACTTTCACTTGAATGTCATGACTATTCATTTAATTACTTAAGTGTTATTATGTTTAAAAAACATTCACAAGTTCTCAGGTGAAGGATTTTTTTAATATTTGAAAGAAATTATATTTTTTATTTTTTAAAAGAGGCTAAATATTTGTGCTCAGGCCCGGCACAGCCCGGTGCTCAGCCCGATGTGGCATGCGTTGATGAAGTCGGTCTCTTCGTGGATTGCTTGGGTCCAAAACTAACTCAATGCTGGAGTTCTGTATAATAGGCAGTCAAAGAAAAAACTGGCAACACATTTGTTTGGGGGAAAATACTTTAATGTGAGAAGCTGGTTCATGCCACGCGTTAAATATGTGATAGGTAATCAGGCAAATACAACCTTTACGGTTTGACAATTGACATTCCCATGGTGTCCTTGGGGACAGATATCCAGTTCGGGCGATATAGGATCCTGGTTTAGGTCTCCATGGCAAAGTTGCTGATGTGATTGAAGGAGGAGAATAGAGGTGTCCTGCAGCAAGCTCTGAGCATATGGTTTATATTCAAGCAGCTTTATGTGAATTCATTTCCCAAATCCAAATATAGAAGACAGAATTATTTTCAGTAAATCTGCAAGGTGGTTTTAGTCAGGATGAGGGCTGGAAGCTTTGTTGCTAATGGAGAGGCTAGACAATGACTTGGCCGCGATTGTGAGGTTTCATCCCAACAATGTCTCCAAATATTCTTTTGTCAAATGGAGGTTATGTTGAACAGGTTATAAACACTTCGATAGGATGAGCAAATGTGTAATGTGATCGCTAATAATGGTTGTGATTATGGTTGTGTAATGAGAATGCTGAATTGAGGGCTCGTATATTTTTTCCTTGTCCCCTTATCAAAGGAAGTTTGGCAGCGTGTTTTATGGAATAGGTGAGTGGATGGTGAACTAGCTAGAATGCTGTGATATATTAGTAAGCTTGATCTGTGCCACAGATGGAGAATTCATTTTTGTTGCTGGGCAGGAAAAATTTATGGTTAGTTGCTGCTAGTGTTCTTTGTGGATTTTAAGGTGTCTAGTTTTTCTTGTAGCTGAGATTTTGTTTTTTTAGTAATTGCACGGTATATCTAATGAGATTTTAATTTTATTTTTGAGTTAGCTTTAGCAGAAATTAGTTAATCCACATTTTATAAGTTTGATTATATTTACTTATCAGAAGAAAGAAGGTGCTAATGTAATAAAATAAGATTCAGTGAATGGAAATAAGAGATAAATGAAGGGTAAAGTTGATATATGTCAAGGGCAACATTTGAAACTTGAATGGAACATATAAGTTGTTCTTACAAAGTACCACATGTCAGATTGTGGTGAACTAATACTAATTTATTTTTATAAATATCAGATTAAACAGATGGGAACCATGCCTGGCCATTATTTAGCGAACCTTTCATCTAATACAAATTAAGTACAAATATTTAAACAATCTTTAGTGGCATAGGCTGGTCATGTTAAGCAACTCAGAATAATCTAACTGTCAGGATGATCTTAGTGTTGATGGTCAATTTTTCTAGCATTGTTGCATCTCTCCCTCGGAAAGTTCAGCAACCGTGCAGCTGAATTCTACACTTCAAAGATCCTTTTTCTGTAATCACCAATATCCTCTTTACCAACTTTATAAATACATACGGATATTAGATAACACGACTTTCGAAGAAAAGTTTCTACGTCATGATATTATATTGAAATCACTAAAACATTCATAATCAGCACATGACCAACTTAAGGTGATGAGTCATGATGTTTTTAGATCATCAATTAAGATCATATGTGTTTTGTGATTTCAATCACCGTGTTTTCCAATAGTAATATCATGGCATGACAACAAAGATGTAAAATGAATTACGTCATTATCTACAACATACAACAATCTCTATGAACACGATGAAGGTTCACATGTATAAAATCTACTACCACAAGTGTAAAACTTAATAGGACAAATAAGCTTGGTCAGCCGGTAGCACCAATCACCAACAATGGGTATGGTAAACCGTGTACTTTACAAAACAGCTCTATCATACGGTCCCAAAAATCAAGCTGGCCTAGATCACAAATCGCTTCAACCGGTCATAGCAATCAAGCTAACTCAGACCACAAATCGCGTCAAGCAAGAAGGATGCTTTGATTATGCTAAATGAGCGAAAATCTCTATCCCGTGAGAATAAGTGTTAGTACACCCATTAATTACCAATTTAGAAAACTTTAGCCCATGCTAGACTCGCCTGTACATAGATTAGTCACCTCTCAGAAAACCAAATAGCATAAGAAAGAGGCTACGATTTAACGTCACTTATCAATTGCAAAATCCTCAAAAGTTCTGCTTGAATTGTGGTGAAAACAAAGGAAATCCCGTGAAAGAGAGCGAAATTAAATATTAGGAACCGGCGGCGATATGCTTGGAGATCATAAGCCGACCTTTCTTCGTAGATTTTGAGTGCCATGTCGTTATCCATTACTACATGCAGAAGGGAACAATATAGCGTCCGGAGAGAGACCTATTGGTGCTTTAATTTTTTTTTCCTATTTTTATTAAACCGACGTGCTAAGAAAAGCTGTTAATTAAATGGGCTGAACTAATGGTATGTTGGGAATTGGGCTCGGGCCTTAAGGCCCACTTATTTGCTGGCTCGGCCTTGCCCGAAGCTTGGGAGTTGGGAGATTCCTCTTCTTTTTTCCCCTGAACGGTCATTGAAACCTTCGCTCGAGTTGAGATCCAACTTGCTAGTCAATCCACTTCTTTTAGTTGGGTGTTTGATGATATTTACTTATCAGAAGAATGAAGATATTTAATGTAATAACATTAATATATAGAAATGAGAGATGAATGAAAGGTAAAGCTGAAATATGTGGAGGGCAGTATTAGAAAATTGAAAGGAAGACATACATTGATCTTACAAAGTATCACATTTCAAATTGCTACCAACAAGGAAAAATTGTTGAAAAAATCTTAAACGTATTGCATTTTTACCATTTGACTCATAAACATTTCCATATTTTGTCAATTAAGTCAATTTGGCTAATTTTAGTTGGCATTCGCTGATATGGATACTTAACATCCTACATAATATTTTAATAATTTTTTCGATTTTTTAAAATTATTTTAATCTTTTTTTCTCTTTCCTTCTTTATTTTTTTAACTATGACCATCGAGTTCCCACACCTCCCTTCTGATGCTGCCTCAGCAGGGCTCCAATTTCTCCATTGTTGTCTTCTGTCAGCAAAAACCGACCCGCCACTAAGGAAGAATTCTATACCCGTGTCACTAAGTCAGCCGATGTATAGGTGACTTTGGACTTTCGGCATGCTAGTCTACTCCTGCCACGACGGTGCAAAGGACGATAGTCCCACCATTGAGAAAGAGAGTGAAGAAGGAGAAAAAAGATTCTGGCCTTCACGCCTTTAAATAATGGCAAAAATCACAACACAACTGATTAAGCCCAACGCCGGATCGCTATGGAGTAAGGATCAAGGAATCTTACGTTGGCCAAGTCGTCTAAAGACTCCTAGCTGCCGCCAGAATATGTATCAATACTGCCATTTTCAAAGAAACTATGGCTACCATATAGATGATTGCCATGAACTAGGCAATGAAATTGGACAATTGATCCAAAGAGGGCACCTTACTAAGTATGCCAAGATGGAGGAGAAGGTGTGGGCTAATCCTTTCTGGAGAAGAAGTCGACATGGAGGAAGAGAAGCAGAAAGTTAGACCCAAACTGTCCACCAGCAAAACATGTCTATCACACTGTCACACAGTGTCCAACTAAGTAAGCGCTAGAACCCTCCTAATAATGCACAAGTATCAATTGTCCGACCTTGAGAAGTATTAGAAACTATAAGCTGTGGCCTTTCTCTAGATGGCACGGTCCGTTGATAGATGAGTACATTTCATCTCCGGAGGTTCCATAGACGAAAGGCATCGTTTCCTTTTTCAAGTATCTTCTTTTCACACGCTAAACAAGGAGAGCAATGCTGGGTGATAGGGCCAACGGCGATGAGGACGAGGACGTCAATTATTTAATGAGAAAATTTATTATACCTCAAATTTCATATCGAATGGGAGAGGCCACATAATATGATTTGTAAGTTAACACCCACTCCAAAATGATCAACACCTTGTGTGGTTATTTCGAGTACTCATGTTGGTGGCTAAGCCTATGGAACTAGGCTGGATGGTCACAATAACTTGACATCGCATATTATGAAAGGAAAAAACTTGAGGGCCTTTATAGAAAATTCGGTAACTTTTCACAATTAGTCAACCTTAATTTTGCTCAAAATCATAACCTTAAACTAAAATATCATATACAGGTGTATAAAACTAGATATAAATGAAATCGGAAAACATTGATTAATCAAGAAAACATTTTATTTGTCCCAAATTGATTCTTTAAAAATAATTCTAAGCACTAGACAAATATTCAAGCTTATGTGCTCTTTGCGGACCTAGGTCCTCGTATAATCCTTTCACAAAAGATGTTCTAAAAGTAGCACTCTTACTATTGTCACTAAACGCAAATTGAAATGAATCAATTGGCTTACTACTAAAGTATACTGAAGTTCCAAAGATCCTTAAAGGCATTCAACTCTCAAATGGAAAGCTAAATATTGTTATCAAATTTTGATAACATCAAATTCTCAATTTCTTTAAGTCTGACCACATAAGAATCTCTCCGTACCTCGGAAACAAGAGCATAATATTTGTAAAATTGCAATAATGTTGAATATGATCAAATGTCCATCAACCTTAATATGTGCCTCAAGTACATGCACATAATACAAAATGAATTCATGCCTTGCAAGTCTAAGCATTTCACGAAAGAGATATCACATGCATACCACTAAGTTTATGCACTTACACTTAGTAACAAGATGCAGTAGAAAACCTGTGTATGACGAGCTCACATACTTGTTTGGCCGTAAAGATGCCACAACTTTAGTAAAGAATTTCTTTTATAAAATTCCATCTTATATTATCAAAATTATCTAAGTCCTTCATATTTCAATTAAACATTTCAAAGGAGACAATCAAACAAAACCTTTAAGAGTTAATGGTGTATTTTTTTTTTTTTTTTTACAAACTCATCTTTAGGTCGTTAGGTGGAGAAGGCAACAAACAAGTAGGGCGTCTCACAGCATTGCTCAAATCCTCAACATATAAACTACAATAATGCTCTCTTGGATGTGATTGGTGAAAAATATCAAAAAAATCTCCAACCTATTATATTTGTACCAATTCAGTTTTAAATCTTTTAATTTGATCAAATTAGTCTTAAACTTTTTTATATTGATACAAATTCAGTCTATTCAACCAATTCAGGTTGGAACTTGCTACACAGATGTTGACCACCCTACATGGCATGGCTAATGCTAATGTAGACATATTTTTAATTTTAAATATTTTTTCAAGTTTTGTATTAATTTTTTTTTTAAATTCCCCTTTTTTCCCTTCTCTTTTTTTTGGCCTGAGTTACAAGGCCATGGCCAACAACTAGCCACAAGCAAGGGTTGGCGGAGGTATTGCCACCCTTGCTGAGACCACAAGCTTCTAGCCCTCGCCAGCACTCATTTGTGGTTGGTAGGGAAGAGGAGGGGGAAAAAGAAAAGAAAAAGGGAAAATTTTAAAAAAAAATGATAAAAAATTAATATATATATATATATATATATATATTAAAATTTTTAAAAAATTATTTACGCCATCGTCAATCATGCCACATAGGATTGCCAACATTCACATTAGCAATTTCGGGTCAAAATTGGCTAAATAAATTGAATTGATACTAATGTGAAATGACTTATGACTAAATTGATTTAACTAAAAAGTTTATGACTAAATTGATATTAATATAATAGGTTCGGGACTTTTTTTGTTCTTTTCCCGATGTAATCATATACCATGAGATGATAAACACCCATTTAAAAAAAAAAAAAAAAAAGGATTTTTGAGTGCCGCATGAGTCACAATTAGTAAATCTACTTTGTTGATCAAACACACACATCACCATGAGTAAGTACTCTCGAAACTGGGATGTAAAGGATAGTCCACAATTACCCAAGCAATTCTGCCGATCTCAATATGTTAAGCATTGTGGTGCTAAAGCACACATTGAATCACGTGAAATTTCCTAATAAAAATGCTCAAATAACGTATGAAAATTTTTTGTGACATCACAAGTAGGTCACTTTGGGCAACCAATCATTCATGTTACGATATGAGATTTCTTGTCTCTTCATCTAAGTTTCAACTTAGACGTAAAACAACATGGTCCTTAAAAAATCTCATCATGCTAGTTCGAAGAATAAATTCTTGATGGCAGCATATTTAAAAAATGACTCAAAATATTGTACTTAAAAGATAAATTTTTTCAAAGAACAAAATATTTTTTTTTTCAAAAGTATCTAGTTTCTCATATCAAAGTAATTTCGCAGCACCTAACTTTTAGAAAATTATGCATGAATACAGTTTATCTCGATTTTTCTAAGCGAAAATGTACCAAGACTGCCAATAGAGAAACAAGGTATAGCATGTGGAAGCATAATGCAAAAAACCGCACTGAAAGCATAGCCCAATAGTCATGTCACGGCCCCACCCGCGATTCTTTTGCACGTGGGGTTTGCTATGATGGGCTACGATCTTCTACAATCTCTCGCCGGATCACTCGACCGGGTTTGCAACCCATCATGACCTGTTACAGGCCCGATATTTTTTTTTTTTGTCGGTCCTATTATATTCTTACTCTCAGACTTTTGTCCTGCCATCTTACAAAGCATGGGAATCGAAAACCTACTCTTGAAATTAAATTGTCCCCACCTCAACCTTCCTGAGAAGGTGGGGATTCGAATCTCCTACCTCCCCCTTCCATATTATAAGAGTGGCCACTGGAGCAAACCCAGTAATTACAAACCCAAAATTAAAACGCAGCAAATTCGACCCATTTAGAACGCAACCAAAGCTCTATTTCCCTTTTAATATACATTAATAACCGAAAAATCCCAATTTAATGCTTTAGTTCGAAATGAAATCTCCAATTTATCGAGAGATCAAGAGAGAGGCCAATAACTGAAAATCTTGTGAATATCTCGAACTTATACTCAATTAAACATGCTTTAAGAAAAGAAAATAGCCTCATGAAGGTTACCCATGCGTAAACATTGGCCTAATGATGGACTATTTAACCGAAAAATCCCGTTTCAATGCTTTAGTTCGAAGTGAAATCTCTAATTTATCGAGAGATCAAGAGAGCGGCCAATAACCGAAAATCTTGTGAATATCTTGAACTTATACTCAATTAAACATGCTTTAAGAAAAAGAAAATAGCCTCATGAAGGTTACCCATGCGTAAATATTGGCCTAATGATGGACTATTTATAAGGAATTCTTACCATTAACGCTCGGGTTCGAAACCAAAACACCCAAAACTCGATTCACGTGCTCTGATTAGAATTCATTCGAAATTAAAGCTTAAAAAAGACTAAATTTGTTGTGGGTAGCACGATAATGGATCCAATTTGGACATATAATAAGAAATCCAGATCCAATTTGAAGCTTGTCCACACATGGTAATTCTCTCAGAAATTTCTGAAACTTCTAGATCAAAATTGCCACAATCCAATTCATGTAACAACATGAAATTCATAGACTAGAACTGATATTCAACGTAGAACAGAACCTCTTCACTAATTTTGTGCATTAAGAAGTTAAATTGTGACATTGCACTACATGATATTCGTTTCTATGATTCTCACCAAAATCTATAAGTTCGAAATTCTTTATGCACGGATTAGATTAGGATAGGAAATGTAGAGGGCATAAGAATCATTGCATGGGTAACAAAAAACATAAAATAAATAACAAGCAAGGAGGTAAATTTGCAGAATATCATTTCTCAGTTCATATACCGGTCACAATCTCACAACATACGCCGAGTCATAGGTAACTATAATCCCATTCTCACGACATACGTCGAGTCTAGGCAAACTCAACAATGATCATGAAGTCATTGACTCTACGATATTATGAATTCAAGTGTATTCGACATAATTGATATAACAAGGAAGCTTAAATCTAGTCAATGCAATTCTTTGCCTAAGAAATCCATGCCAATCACATGCAAATCATTTACCTTTTGTATCATCATTAGGGATCGCACATGATGTCATCCAGAACTATGAAGCTTTGACACATCAATAGCATGCCTAGAATTACCTCAAAGTTTGAAAAAGTCAAGAAAAATCAAGCCACATTGCAAAATATGTAGATGACAAAAATTAGCATCAGAAAAGTGATGCCTACATAGGGGGTTATGCCATAAATTATCTTAAAGTTAAAGCATGAAATGGACTTGCGATCACAATTGCAACCCTCAGTAAACACATGAGCATCTGGGCAAAAAGCTGATTTGGACATGCATGACGCTTCATTTCTCTGGTCCCTTGATGAACATCTGAGATTGGAGCAGCAGTAAATAACACGTGCATTGTTAGTTAGAGTGTGCATCGATCAATTTAAAACACTTCATGGAATGCTCGACGTTTAACTACATCCTCTTACCATATAATGGAATGCTAATCATAGTCAATAACATTCACACATATTTTTATACTTAAGGAGGCTATCCCTGACAGAGTTATTTGGAAAACATAGCTAGAAAGAGATGGGAAAGGTTAGAGAGTGAGACCCAGTCTAATCAAAAGTGGAGGAATGATTAACGACAAGCTCTTTAACTGCTTTCCAGCTGTAGTCTATTCATTTTCCAAACTCTCAGACCTTGTGTTTGCTTGGCTCCACTTATCCTTGTATACTTCCTCTACAATGGATTTAACTAAAAATCTAAAAGTGCACTCTATTCCCAAAGAAAAGGGCTAAGTTTTGCCCAAATATGAATAGCTTTAATTAGAAAGGGAGACAACAAAAATAGATATGGATCCTTTTGGTGAGATGCCAATAAGAAAAGTAGATAGACAGAACCAGATGAAATTTATCACTGATTATGCATCTCTATCCTTCTGGAACAAATTGCATGATAAATAATAAAATCTCAATCTATTTGGGCTATCACATGTTATAGTGAATTTCCATTCTACAAGTACATGTTAAAACCTCTTACATTCTCCAAATGACTGTCTTAATTGAGCGCATACTGGTAGTGGTAACTAGAGGGCAAAAGGCCTCATGTCTCAACCAGTTAGACTAACTTTTGTATGTCACGAATGTCAGAAACTACGGAATTGCTTCAGATTTTTGTGAGTTTCGAAAAGAATTTAAATAGAACAAAGGTAGTACATAGTAAAACTCAACCAAATGAAGACCAATGAAGAGCTCGACTCAAATAAGGGGTTCTTACCTCTTGCAGTCCCTTGGTTCAGCATGTTCCCCAAGAAGAGAATTCTCTTCAAATCTCCTTCAGTTTGAAGGAATTACGGACCTGATAAGGCAGAGAAAAAACCCCAAGTCATGACCAAGAAAAAATAAAACCTCCATTAATTTGTAGTTCGTTGACCAAGTAACATGCAGAGTTCACATTGTTTAGGTTCTTTCTAAATTCGGGAAATCTGCAGAAGATGTCACTAATTAGAAGATAGGATTACAAAGATTACATAAAAGCATTCTACTAAAATTAATAAATAAATCCCTAAAAATGGCTACTAAATGCAGATACCACCAAACCTGAGAGCTGAACTGTATTTTGAAAGAAAATACTAAGTAATTTTGACTCCACCCAAGGCACTTTCATTAGCTCCAAAAAATACTGCAAAGACAACCAGGCAAAAAGGACATTGAAACAAGATGAATGTGTAGATAAAGAGAAGCAGCTAAAACTCATGAAAAATTAGCATACACAAAATAGCTTGGTCAACCCAGCCAGATAATATTTCCTCCCCACACTCCATTTCTTTTTTTCCTGGGTGGGTTGGGGAGGAACAGATCTCATAAATGACAAGAAAACAATAAAATTGTAAAGAAAAAAAAGAAAGAGCTCATATTTGTCTACAAAGCAAAAAAAAAAAAAAAAATGAAGTGATCAAGATAATTTCCAACCTGTTCACACTTTCCAAGGTTATCCTTATCACCGGTATAGCCCTGCACAACATAAGGAGAAGAGTAATTAAAATTAGAGAAGCCAAAAGAAGAAAGGTTGATGGAAAAATTGCACCAATCTTCATATAGAACTCTCAGATGCCCCCATTTCAGTCCTGAAATTGAGGGAAAGGCTAAAAACTAACCTTCAGAAGTTCCATCTCCTCTTTTGTAGGGCAGAATTTTATGAGGTTTTCCACCTGATCAACATCTAATACTGACTCATCCATTGCCAGCACAGCAGCCTGAGGAAAAAGAAATTATTCATACCATTAGGCAATTTTAGTCTGGGACTCATCAAATTCACAGGATGCTTGACAACAGATAGGGGGAAAAGTCTTGAACAACCTCTAGACTCGCCTTAGAATGCATCATACAAACAAGAAGAGAAAATATGAAAAGCACGTGTTCTCTGCCCTAATTAGCTTACCATCATGTCAGGAAGGGCATCTTAACTTTTGTGAGCATAATCTCTGTATTATTTGCCCTTCTCAGGTCGATCTGCAAGTCAATCATAAGTGAAATTCTAGCATGATGAAAACGAATCTCAGATAATAATTACAGAAAGCAGAAACATCAATCAAACACCCTATTATCACTATTGTCATGAGGCAAATGAAGAAAACAATCAAACATACACAAATGCAATTTCATTTGTTGTTAAATAATTCTCAAACAACATTTCTAGATTGCGTTATTACCGAAACATAGCCAAAGCGAAGCTAATTTTGCAAGACACATACATAGAGTATATTCACAGTAAATATTGCATATCCAACTAAAAGTTCCATTATACATCCTGCCATCCAAACTTTTGAGCATTTTCCCATCAGGAAAATAAAAAGCATATGAGAATGTTCTACCAAGTCAAACATGAATATCATTATCATTGGTCATGTTACTAGATAACTGAAGTTGAAAGCCATAAGACCACCAGACAGGCCACCAGTTCAGACATCAAGTATTTATCATCATACAACATTGCATGCTAAATGATATAGAGAAGTTGTGACCACTGTGAAATTACATAATTTTAACAACCCCGGGGGTCATGTTTAACCTTTTCCAAGGAAATGTAACTCTTACTGACTGTAGTTCACTGCTGTAATAGTATCACTGTAGTGTCTTTTCTGAGCATCATTTGCAAGGAACTCAAGGAAATTAGAGAAAGAATGCTCCTTCTCTTGAATTCAGATAGATTTTGCAATACCAACGCTACAAAAATCTAAGCTAATTTCTTCCAGTCATGTCAAGAATAATATACAATTATACCGTACCTTGATAATTAAACTCTAGTGACAAATTATCAAAACAACAGCCTGAAATGATCAACTATATCAGTGGGGAATTGGTACCCCATGTTAATGTCAGAATACTGCAGCAAAATGACAAATCACCTCTTGCAACTAAGAAATATATCTCACACGTAGTTTAGCACAAACGTATCCAATTACCAGGTGGACTTTGTCAGTTTTAGATCCCGTTGATTTTCGCTCTCCCGATTTACCTCCTGAGTCAGCTGGTTTCGGTACGGCTGTAGAAAAAAGGCTCTCCAGCTCTGAGACATCAAACTCGGACACCCTGTATTAAGCAAAAGCTATGGATTAAAGATGAACAAGTCATTATTAACAGCAGAGTCCCTGGTCCTTTGAAGGTAGAGAGCACAAATATTGCTCATGATAAATATAACACAAAAATATCATTGAAACAATGCATACATCTGAGATTCCCCGAATCTTTGCAGCTCATCCCATAAGCTTCCTTGGAGTGCCCGTGTCACTTTGCTCCAATGCAATGGCTTCAAAGAAGATCGGCGAGGTGCTGTGGCAGCTGTACCAGGAGGGCGTGGTAGGCCACGCCCTCTTCCAGCAGGCAAATTTCTTCCATCAGTTGCAGCATTTCTTGCCCCAAAGGCGGAGGTGGAGGGTGCACCACCTGGAGGCCTTGGCGCAGCAGAGGGCCTGGAGCACGAGCTCCTGGAACTGGTGGTGGTAGTGGGGCTCCACGCATTGGAGGAGGTGGAGGGACAGCTCCACCAGAAAGTGGTGGAGGTGGTGGTGGTGGTGCTCTGCCCAAAGGCGGTGGAGGTGGTGGTGGAGCTCCTCTAGTGGTGGAGGAGGGGGTGGTGGAGCACCTCGAGAAGGTGGGGGAGGTGGAGGTGGGTTTATAATTCCTGGAGGTGGTGGAGGAGGAGGTGGTGCTCCACGTGAAGGGGAGGCGGTGGCGGAGGTGGGGCTCCATATGATGGCATAGGTGGAGCCAGGTGGCTCACGTGATGGAGGAGGTGGAGGGGGAGGTGGGGCTCCACGTGATGGGGGAGGCGGAGGGGGTGGTGGAGCTCCACGTGATGGAAGAGGGGGTGGAGGGGGTGGTGGAGCTCCACGTGATGGGGAGGCGGAGGGGTGGTGGAGCTCCACGTGATGGAAGAGGGGGCGGAGGGGTGGGGCTCCACGTGCTGGAGGTGGTGGTGGAGGAGGTGGAGGTGGGGGCATATGTGTTGCAGAAGTAGAAAGTAAAGGAGCACCACGTGTGGAGGGTGGTGGTGGTGGAGGGGGAGGAGGAGAAGGAGGCGTAAGCATCGCCTGCATAGGACGCAGAGGTGGTGGTGGTGGTGGTGGCGGTGGTGGTGGTGGAGACAAGGAAGTAACACCATAACTGGCAACTTCTTGTGTGGCTACCGTAGATTTTGCCAATGAAAAAGGCGGTGGAGGAGGTGGTGGAGGAGGTGAACTTGCTGATGTTTTGGAGCTTATTAGAGAAGACCCAGATGTCCAGGAGTGGAGGGGTAACGGCACTTCACTACTTTGCCTAGGTGAGAAAAAGGGAGGAGGTGGCAGGTGGAGTGGAGGTGGAGGATGCATAGACGGAGTAGTGCCAGATGGAAGAGATCCAGAAGGCTGAGAATGGTCACTGGCTTGAAAATCACGAGGAGGTGGTTGGGGGGAGGAGGCGGGGTAGGGGGAGGAGGAGGTGGAGGCGGAGGTGGCGGAGGTGGAGAAGTCACCTTTTCCTGTGGGCTGGGCTGTGGAGTCGTATCTGGAGAATCCTCTTGCGTTGATTGTTCTGTACATGGAGGGGAAGATTTGTGAGTCTCTATCGCAGGGACAGCTGGAGATAGATGGGACTTTTGGCAACTGTACTAGACTCTTTTGAAGAAACTGCAAGAACAGGTGGTGCACTATTATATCTAGAAGGTGGATACGATACGTGCATTGAATTGGCATGAGAACCTTTATTGGGAGGGATCCACCTAGGTATTGTGTTGGGCTTTGCTTGTCTCCCATTAGTGCCCTGGGATTCTTGCTGTTTTATCTTCTGTTTTGAAGCAATTGAATCTGAAGATGTCTTAGCATGATTCGACGGCAGCTTCTTTGAAGTAGGTGGTATGGACTTCTCAGTCTTTTGTGTACCCACATCAGTCGACTTTTGCTGTAAGGATCTGGACTCTGCCTTCTTACGTGTAGGGGGTCTTCTATCCCAAATCCATTTTCGAACTCTTCATTTTTGCCATGCAAACCACCTATATTTCTTGGTCCTTCATCTTCCAATGCCATGGAATCCAACTTAATATTCCCATTATCTATGCCTATGTCCTTCACCATGTGGAGACCAGGATCCATACCCTGATCATCCTTGTACTTCACATCATCTACGACTATGTCTTTTACAGCATCATATCCAGAATGAGCCTTCACATTATTTCTGACGTTTCCATCATCCGATGCACAATCTTGAAATGAATGAGCATCCACGTCCTCCTTCCCTACTTCTTTTACATCACCATCATCAGGTTTGCCTCGCAAAGTACTTACATTGCTCTCCCCCTTCCCTTCTTGTGCATCTACCGCATTACTGAATATCTCTTCGACCTCAAAGAACTCGTCAGGTGAAGCACTTTCAGCCTCATTTCCATCTTCTGAGGTGGGATTAGGGACATCCGCATCAGCATCCACAAAGAGTACCTGGTACAGAGATGAGTAAATGCACTCAACTCCCGCAACACCATGAGCCAAACATTCTTAGACAAAAAACAAGGAATTACCTCCGCCTTAAAGTCTTTCGGGAACTGATCCTTGGCATCCCACATAGCATCAACTTCATCGCGATTCAGCACCAATATATTTGACCGTACAAAGGCTGTGTGAAAGACAATTCTAAGCATCATCTCTTCTCGAACTAGATCCTCGTCCAGGTGGATACACTCAAGAACGACGTCACCTTGGACACGGCATTGAATATCAATTTTGACCAGCACACTTTCTGCCTGCAAGAACAAATATAAGCGCTTTGCATTTGCAATTTTACTTTTTTTTTTTCATATGCTCCCCAATTTATTTCTATTACCTGTAAATAAAGTCGGGCATGCTTTTTCATATCAGAACTTGAAAAGAGAAGCTTAGAGCTTCTATTGGCTGGTGTTGAAGGGTCCTGACCATACAGACGAACAACTGGCCTACAACCTTTCCCTCCATCAAAAAGAGGAAGGTGTCTAAGAATTAGGCAATCCAAAAGTAAAGGCGTATCAGAAGGAGGCCAATCTGAACCCAAGTTTCTCCTGGAGATGTACTGCAGATATCTCAACTGTGAAGGCTGTGGATTTAAAGGACACAAAAGATGAAGAAGCTCCTTCGGAGCTTGCTTGTAGACCATTTCAAGAGTCTTCTGCTCCCCATTATACTGTTTACGGTATAAAAGGAGACCAGCAAGCATGAACGCAAGCACAGGCCAACCTCCTTTCACAGTGCATCAAAAGCACATTTTGTTGCCCTTCCAATGACAACCAGCTTTCACTCGATTTGAGGAAGTGGTGTATCATTTCAAGTGGCAGCAGGGGACAACCCTCGTACTGCCGAGGATAGTCCATCACTGTCATGTCATAATTAGACAAGAAATCTGAGATTTGACTCCGCTTCTCCCCTTCTCTAAAGTTGAAGACCATGAAAGAAGCATCAGGAAAGTAATCCTGAAGCTGTGCTACAATGCCACCCATGTAGACCTTGTACTCATCTTCTTCCAAGACATCCGTTGAGAAGCAACAATCAAAAACTGCAAAACAACAACATCAAAAAAAAAAAAGGAAAAGGAAAAGGAAAAAGATCAACCCACATTTTTGTGTTCAGATACATCGAACAATAATAAAGCCAAGTAACAACAAGAAAGGGATAAATCAGCTCAACGCTGCCCATCTCAGAACACTGGATATAGCTTCTCCCATAAACAAAGAGTAGTGGCATTTTACATGCGAAACATCAAAATAAAATATAAAAAAAAGAGCTCTTCCTTGAAGAAGAACCGGTAGCAACGTTTGACTTGAGAAGTATTACACAAGATCAATCCAAACATTCGCAATAAAACTAAATGCCCTCACATACGTGGTTAGAGTTTTTAAAACGAACAATATAAACAACGGCAGAGGTATGACGAGCAAATTTAGCATACGACCTCAGAAATATCAAGAAAGGACTTCACCCTGCGAATTGCACCACCCCTCTTGTGATACCAACTACCAAGAGAAAAAAGAACAGTGCCAACTAGCTTGGGTAAGCAAAGGATGAATGGATAATCAAAAAAAGACAATACCCAATTAGCGGATAGGATATAACACGAAGCAGCATGCTGACAGTGGAAATGGCCACGCCATCAAAAAAAATCGTCAATTTCCCATGATCTTCAGAGCTACCTTTTGGCTGACCAGGTAGATTATCACTGTACTAAAACAAACCCAGCTCGAGAAACACCTCAAGCTAAAAAATTTCGACGAAGCGGACGAGCAAACGAAACCAGGATCACGTAAACCCCAATGCGACGAATTCTAGTTGCACCCCCCACAAAAGCACAATTTCTTAAAAATGCACATCCAAAAAGGACCCAAATTGAGCAAGAAGACGCGCCTAATCCGAGGAGGAAACGTCAATCATGCAGCTCCAAGAATCGAAAGAAACGAACGGATTGGGATTGGGCCGGGAAAAGGGTGTCTTCGAAAACGTACCGTAGACCCTCTCCGAGATCTCCAGAAGCCTATCCGGCGGCTTCCGGTAGAAGAACCGTCTGAACAGCGCCATCTACGTGGCGCTGTTTCCCCGCCGATCGGATCCAAAGCTCTCGATTCCGCCGGCCGCCCTTCTTCCCGACCCGGATCGACGTCACGGAAAGCCCACCACCATGACGGATCTCGGGCGGCGCCACCAATCTCGAAAACCCGCCTCCCTTCACGACCCACCAACCGCCATACAGATCTAACCCAAGAAAATCCCTCCGCGCGATCAATCGAAACCAACCCCGAACGCCGGGGACAGAAGGAACCCAGCTGGACACGCGCAATGCCGATTGCAGAGGAGGGCGAAGCCGAGGGCCGATCGTCCGGAAAACTTCAAGAACGCGCGGAGAGGAATCGCGGGTTCTTGAGAAGAATTCGAAGCGGGAATAAAGTTAAGGAATTGGGGAAATGCGGGAGATGGGTAGGGGCGAATTAGGGTTCCGAGCAGGTGGTGGGGGTGGGGGAGGAGAGAAAGAAGAGAGAGAAGTGGACTGAGATGGAGAAGACGAAAGAAGAGAGAGAGAGAGAGAGAGGAAGAGGGAAAGAAGAAGAAGAAGAAGAAGAACACTAAGGTGAGACCAGGAGCTCCTCCTGCAACACGAGAACCTGGAGGGAGATGGCCCCAAAGAAGCTGAGAAAATAAAAAATAATAATAATAATAATTGGGAAAAAAAATTTAAAAATGGGAAGAAAATTGGGAAAAGGAATTGGAAATTATGGTTGGATCGAGTGGGATTAATTAATAAATGGATCTTGCAATTGGATCGGTGCGTGTGTCCACGTGGCAATTACGACCTCTCTCTCTCTCTCTCTATCCTCGTTTTAGGACACGACATGATCCTAGAGAGAGAAAGAGGGGGAGGAGGAGTGAGTTGGGCGGAAGCTCGTTGCGTCATAAAGGCCTGCGGATCTTCGGTTCGGTCTAATCCTTTTCATCATTGGTTCTCATGGAAGGGGAGGGCGGAGGGAGTGCCGTTGAGTAATTAAAGTTTAGAAAGTTTTTTATCTTTTCTTTTTGGGCTTAATATAATGACACATGACACGTTTATCATAAATTTACTTCAAATTAATTTATAAATCATTAAAAATCACAAACCAACGCTTCTATACGAATTTATTAAATTAATTTTTGGATCATCAAGACAAACTTATGACTATGATAAATTTACTCGTTTTAGACTTGCCATATCAATTAAGTTATTACCATATTGCCATCTAGCTAAAGCGATTTCAAGCGAAATTTGATGAAAGTTTAATGAAGAAGTAAATATGTACATGAATATATTGGTTTAAGGTTTTTGATGGCCAAAAAATTAGTTTACATTAAATTTATCATAAGTGTCTGAAATTTGGATTTTTAGACCCAAAAATTAGTTTTTGGATAGATTTATCGTGAATGTATTGATTATGAATTTTTTGTGATATTGACCCTTCTTTATATAGTCCTATTCTCAGCAGCTTCGAAAAATGAATAATTTTGAATGAAGATTTCGTTTATTTCACTAGAAAATGAACGATTGCAGAAAATAAGATAAATAAATAAAAAATCTTGTAAAAGTGATCTCTTGTATTACTTATGAATAGGACGTGTTTCTTTATAATCTAAGGGTATAGGCAAAAATTGGGATATTAGACCTGTCTTTGTCATGAGTGGGAGACATTGAAGTGGACAGTTGAGAAAGGTGAATTTCTTATTTTCCTTTTTTTTGATGATATAGGGATATGAGCGCAAAGGCTAGGTTCTTCAAAAGCCTATACAACATCGCAAAACATTTAATGTTTTACACACAATTGATGCAATTTGAAAAAGTGACCTTAGATTCTCGAACTACATATTCCCTAAAGCCTTAACCATTTGTACCGATTCATGTTAAATATTTCATTTTATCGATAGTGAGAATCTTTTCTCTTTTTATTCGAATAAGTTGAAAAGTCGCAACAACTGACATAATAAAATTATTTGTATTATTGATAAATTTCTAACTACAAACAAGGCTAATAAGTTAGTACCTGTGAAATATTATTAACAATATTTATAAATTGACGACAACTTTCAACATATTACCATCTAAGGATATCTGTTAGTTTTTCCATATAGACTTTTGTAATTTTCTATCATTAAGATTCAACTTCATTTATTTAAAATGAGATGGATTGTTGTATTCACTCAATTTAATTGCCTCGAGGAAAACTTTTATGAGGTTCACTCAAATCGATAATACTTAGTAAGTTCAGAACATTCGAATCAATCCATCATTAAAGTATATTATTCCCTAATACGATTTATAGAGATTTCCTCTTAAATAAGCGCGACATTACAATCACAATTTTTTAAAATACAAGATAGACAAATTCGATAACTCCATGAATCACGAAATTCCATATATCACTCTATGAGGTAATTTTTAACTAAAAAAACTTGTTACTAAATTTCAGATAAATTTTCTCCATCCGGACCAAGAAGTGCAATTTAAGTAATATCTGAAAACAGAGGATACTTCAAGTAATTATGGAAAAATCAGAGGAAAGAAGTTAAATTTTGGTTTTGATGCTTTTTTGCAAATCCCCAAAATTCCAGGTCTTTTACAGCAAGAGTGGGAAGAATCATCGCGTCGCGTGCA
Source organism: Eucalyptus dawsonii (assembly GCA_016097615.1). Taxonomy (NCBI): domain Eukaryota; kingdom Viridiplantae; phylum Streptophyta; class Magnoliopsida; order Myrtales; family Myrtaceae; genus Eucalyptus; species Eucalyptus dawsonii. The sequence goes on from CM027875.1 coordinate 44,559,066, forward strand.
TTCACCTCCCCGCTTTTAGCGCGTCACGGATATCGAAAAGGCTCCTTTTTCCGGGTAACTCGGAATTTCTTCAGGCAGCCTGCCACGTCATCATTGGGATTTGCTTGTTCTATTTTTTTATTTTATTTTGTCGTGAGCAGCTTCTTCTTAGTTTTATATTTTTTTTCCTGGTGGCACACACCATCCCCAAATCATAAGTTTTTTTTTTTTGCAGTAATTTGACTTTCTGAAAGGAAGCCTTTTTAAGGACCGACCAAAAAAAGAATTTTTTAGGACTTTTATTTCGAGTGTTGTCTCAATTTTCTGAGCAATCCAATTTATTTTAAGAATGTCGGAATTGACTTTTATTTATTGTTTAATCAGAATTTTGCATGTTAATTTTCATTTCAAATTCAAAACGCTTGAGAATTTCACAAAAAGCAAATATTTGCACATGAACTTTCATAATTTTTGAAAAAATTCGAGTAACATATGACAAAAATGTATGTTTTTTTTTCTTTCTTTTACTCCATCTAATAAAAGGGCCTTCTTCATCAACATTTAAAAAATTACAGGTACAATTTTTTTTTATTGTAGATCTTTTTATTTATTTCCTACATATGTTTTATAGTGAGTTTAACAAGGATACTTGCCAAGCATTATCACATAAACTTTCGTTTAAAAGGAGGAAAGCCCATTTTCCACAAGCAAATCACAAGCTCGATAAAAATCCCTGAGCAAAACTCGAGCAATTCAAATTTTCCTAATCCATAATGGCTAACAATGACGTCACGTGCGTTCCCGATGCGTGAATGGCGTATCGTACGCTGTCCATTCATACCGACCCGTAAACGAAAAAAAAAAAAAAACTCGCCATCTGCCGGTGGCGGTCCGTTCGGGCCACCGGTACCGTATGTTTGCATCAAGCTGGCCACCCACACACGGGGAAAAGCTTCTTTTTGGTGATGAGGGTGGGCCAGTTCTTGCTCTCTCCTTTTATGCACCAATCAATGCACGATCGCCTCATCCCCCTTTTTAAAGCCAAAACCTATCACCCCTATTCCATCTACACCTCCCAAAAAAAAAAAAATCCATCTCCATCTCTTGCATCTAAAAGCTCCACATATCAATGAGATCTTGCTCCCTCAAAATCACAGAAAAGAAGCAGTGACGATAACTCATCAAACAGCTGTATTTTTTCTTTTTTTTTCCCTTTTTTTTTTGGGAGGAGGGAGGGGCGAAAGGGCAAGGTGTTGGGAAGAATGTCAACGATTCGGTTTAGTTCACGTTTTCAGAATATGCGAACCACGCCAAATTGAACTGTTACGGTGGGCTTTAGCTTTGAATGCAGTTCGGTTTTTTGGTTTTCTATTTTGAAATATTAAATAGAGGTTCAGTAGAAAAGAAAATGGATCTTATAAGATGGGTGATTTTTGATTCAATTCACTTAATCGAATGGAACTGAAATTATCCGAGCCTAAATAAAAGGATATCTTTTCGTTGTCCAAATCGAAACCCAAACTAAACTTAAATGCATGAAATTCAGATCGGACAGGATCGTTTTCCAATTCGGTTCGGTTCTGCCATCCCTAGTGACAATTGCAATGAACCTTTCATTGAATTACTGTATAAGTTTCGTACCCGATATGATTTAAGCAGCTCGGAACCGTAGTCCCGTCGAGTATGGCGGAAGTAATGAATGCCTTAAGCTGTTTTCACACTTATCCTTGAAAATGGTTCATTAATTTCACCACAGCGAATGAGGACAGTTACCGTTCAAAAAAAAAAAAAAATGAGGACAGTTCGCTCCAATAAAGGAAGGATTTCCGAACTCGCTACCTATACACATGGATGATATGTGTAAATTTGAATTGAGTCATGTGGTAAATCGAGTTTAACTAAAGGCTCGGTTTGTTTCGTGAGAAATGACTTATTTGTAAAATATTTTTAAAAAAGATAATCGCTTAAATCGCATAAAAATGAATGGACAAACCACCGCCCCGTGGCCGCAATGATTAAGCTTGGTACCCCATCCATCAAGGGAAAGAGTTCGAGACTCCGCGTCCGTATTCGCGCGATTCACATGGTGGGTCGATGGTGGGGTCGATTCTGTAGGAGTTTCTTCGTCCAAGACGCGCGAGGAATTCACAGGTCACAAAAAAATTGAATGAACAAAAGTTTAGATTAAATTGTTATCGACAATGAAAATATCTTCCATTGACTTATATTAAACAATCACTTTTACGAACATATTTTCTAAATTATTCACTTTCCACAAAAAAAATAATAATAATAATAACGAAGCCTAACACCGCCTTTAGTACAATGAATTGGAATTTACATACCTCATATGGACTTCATCAGTACTTTTTTGTAATTTAATTTTGTAGTTACATATTAAAACTATGTTTATTTCGTGAAAAGTGAATAATTCGAAAAATATTTTCTCAAAAATAATCACTTATATCTTTTAAAACAGTTTTTTCATTGAAAAAAAGACATATTTATATCTAAACGTTTTTTTGAGAGATAATAATATTTTTCGTTAATTAATTTTTATAAGTGATATAACCATTCATATTTAAGAAAATAACTGTCAAATCATTCAATTTTCATAGAATAAACGAATAAAAGAATTTCACTTTATTTTTTTATTTTTAAATCTTGAAGTACGAGTGTCGAAAGCTAGAAACGTTTCGTTTAGCTGAGCCTCATACGTCAAACAATGAAAGATGCCAACCATTCGTAATCGTCAAGTTCTTACAGCTTCCTCCTTTGAGTAGAGTACAAATGTGGTGTACGATATAGTATTGCTAGCTAAGCAACGTATCCAATTCTTGCACTTGTAATTTCTTTCTTTTTTACTTTCGTATTATTTACTTTAATCTTTTTCTTCCTATTCAAGACAGAATATCATAAACAAAATCCAAGTTATAGTAAACAGTAATATCCCTTTAATATATTATATTATATTATATTATATTTATTTGTTTGGTCGTCTCTATCATTGGATTACATAAGCATGGAGATCAAAGAGATGGATATAATTAAGTTAGATGTGTTTTAATTATTGCAAGTGATCTTACTCGCATGTTCTCGATATCACTGGTATCTGAACCACGTGCATTGTTATACTGCCCATTCGAGTGTGTGCATTTCCAAATGCTTCCTTGCCCTAATCATTGACATCATTCAATTCTTGAGTTGTGAGCGTGGCTGTATAGAGAAATAGTTAAGTATTAATATCATTAACAAAAAAAAAAAGTCTTAAATCGGTATTCCTTGACAGAAGTTTAGAACAAAAATTCCAAGTTAGCACCCCACGGCACATTCAATTCGAATTAATTTTCATCTCATAAAAAATCTGAAATCGGCACCTCTCATGTAAATATACATTTCCTTAAAATGTGTACCTAGCGGCACGCATGAATTTTCCACCTTAGATGTTTCATTCTCCGTGTCGAATCTGTCCTATAGTCATAAAAAACGTGTGGGGTTTTCCCATAATGGATGTGTCATACTCTATATCAAATCCATCGTACAGCCGCCTATTGCACATGTCGACACATGTACATTTTAACGGGGGACATCAAGCAAAGCACTAAAGAGAGTAGATTCGGTTCAAGGGTACCGATTTGATCTTTTTATGAGACGGAAACCAATTCGAGATAAAATATGTCATGAGGTATTGGTTTGGAACTTTTAACGAGACAAAAATTAATTTTTTTCATAAGGGATAAGAACATTTCTGAGAGAATTCATAATAGGATTTTAAATAGGATTCTAACAACTTTTGCATGATCAGATCTAATAAGCTTATTTGGATAGAGAAAAACCTTTGAATATTGACATATAACGGAGAATTGGTCTCTATACTTAAGGCCTTATGAAGGCATCGGTCTTAGAATTTTTAATGAGATGATAATTAATTTAAAATAAATATATTTCGAGATATCAATTTGACATTTTTAAAGATATGAACCCGAATGCTAAGTATGAAGCAAAAGCTTTTTGACTTTTTATCATTAAAATAATTTATTCTCGTTATACATATATGTTGTGTGCATTTATAATGATGACATGTCATTTGCATCAAAGTTACTTTACGAAATGAAAAGGGACTCTCAAGACATAATTAATTAGCTGGCGGTGGGCGTGGAGATATTTACGGTCCAAGAAATCAGTACGCCACTCTACCAAGACATTTTTCTAAACCCTAAATTCCACGTGGCAAGAAAACATGCACGTGCTTTTTTTCCTCAATACGATATTTTCTCGGTAGGCGCGGGGTCCGCCCCACGAGGTTAAAGGGCTACTGTAGCCTGCAGGCACGACATGTGCGGCACCACTTTGGCCACCTTCCTCTTAGTCGGATTTACAGGCTCATGTCGATGTCGGGTTTGAGCGATGCTGACCGGGCGATAGTGCCACAACTTATGTACTGCGCAACCTCGAGAAACCGAGCTCAATAAGTGTGAGAAACGAAGCTTGATAAGGATGGGAAAGGTTGATGTGAGAAATTGTAGGGCTATCGTCAAAAGCTCGGTGTGAGGAATTATAGAGTCATTGTTAATTGTTAAAAGTTATTTGTTAGATGAATGCGTGATTTATATTTAATTCTCTAACACTCTCTTTATGGTTGATCAGGAAAATGGATCTAGAAAGATTGACTTAGAATCCGAGCTTTGATGTCATGTGAGAAGTTGTGAAATTACTGCAAATTGTTATGAAAGCTTGATTGTTAAATGAAGGCGTAGTTTTTATATTTAATTACTCTAACAATAGGCTCGACCACGACCATGACCACTCTCTCTCTCCACCTCATCTAGACCCGAATTTGAGCCCGAGAGCCATCACCAACCCAAGATTCCTTCCCCGCCCTAGTCTTCGAAAGGAAGAGATCTTGCTTTCGATGCCATATGAGTGCCTGTTAGGAAAATTTGATTGCTGATGAATATAGAAATAATTTATAGTTATTTAATATTTTGATACGTGATAATCGTTATTGTCTTTAACGTATTATTTGTCCCCATAATTGTTGTCATCGGGATTAAAACCAAAGACACAAAAGAAATGAATTCAATAATTACTCAATTTCCCTTTTGGATTATCATCTTGAATATGTTGTCAAACTTGCATGGAAAAAGAATAGTCGAATGGATGTTGCAAAGGAGATAAAATTTTGAATAAAAAAATTTGTTGTTTTGAATAGTTGTGCTTAACAATGTACCATTTGGTCCTATTTATAGACAACCAATTAATAAATTTCTTGAGAATAGATACATTATCCCTCACCTTCACCTTTCTTCATGATCAACTATTAATTCTCTTCACCACCCGCAAGGGTGCTCCGTGGTAGGCTTCGGACCTCCACGCTGGAGAGTAGTTCGAGCCCTTCGCATGAGATTGCGCAAAGGCGGAGTGGAGACACTGCGGCTTCTCGGAGTGCGTGGGTGGTGGTTCCTACGTCTGCCTCCCAGGGTTCTTTTCACGGTATCGAGCATCTTGGGTTACAAAAAAAAACTATTAATTCTCTTCACATTTATATGATTTTATGAGACCACCATCAACAATTTTAAGAACTTAGACTCTTAGATGAAAGCATATACTTCCTAAGATGAAGACTTAGTTTATTATTTAAATATTTTAATACTCTCTCTCATGCTTAATTTGATCTTTTTGCCTTATACTAAGCGTTGAAATATTCAATTGGGAAGGCAAATGAAGTTTGAAAAGATTTGAATTCAATATTTCCAACACCATGTGAGATTCACAGGCCGATTGCTAGCATGATGAGAAACCAATGGCTTCACCGACTACTTTAGTGTATCGGGTTCCTCGCCACCAACCGAACCACGAACTTAACATCCTCAATTTGATTTCTTTTTTGGCCAAAACTATTATTTTGTTCTTATGATAGGTTTGGAGCAAAATTCGTTTGATAATATAGTTTCGTTTTTATTTAAATAAATTTTTAATCTAGAAATAGGTTTGGCATTAAAGAGAAGTAAACTTCTCATAAATAAAAACTTTTCTTGCTTTTCTCTTCTATCAATCAACCACCACCTGTTGCCACTCACTATCTGCTCTTGTTGGTCGGTTGTCGTTCGCCATATCTGTTATCGCTTAGAAAGTAAGAAATTTTATATCATTATCAATAAATTTTATTCGATAACAAAATTTTACGTCGTTATCAAACATATATTTTTACCTATAAATTTATCTAAAAAAAATATTTATGAAATAAAAGTTAATTTCTATAATATAATGATTATTATTTGGGCTCCTTTAATTTTATAGTTTTTATCTCATGAGGGTCAAAGAATGGAATTTGCATGGGGAATGATATGAATGGGACAGGCCCCGATGCTTTACCGGTTTCAACGTGCTAAAGTCCAAAAAATTTCCCCAATGAACGACGGGCGGGCGGGAGCACGAGAGGAAGGGGAAAGAGGGGAGAAAGAGATGGTCATGATGCGGTGGTTAGACCGTGATAATGATCCGACCGCTGCTTTGGACACGCCCCCTTGTTAATTCCCGTGGGGTGGCCCCCACTTTCTATTCTCAATCAAACACTAGCTCGTTCTAGATTCATTCATTATGCCTTCCAACTTAGGTTGTCGTTTTTTCTTATGTTGTTTTTTCCTCTGGCACCTCCCAATTCGCACCACACTAGATTGAATTTCATAACCTCACCGCACGCCCACAAAGGAAAAGAAAAAGAAAGTGGTATCATGAAGCAGTTCGCAAATAATAAGAACTCCAATTCTTATTGAGACCTGAACTCATGGGGAAGAAAATCGATTTATGGATGAAATCAAATATACAATATTTACAAAAAATTGTATTTGGTTATTGGGAAAAAATCAATATACAACTAGGACATAAATAAAGCATTGGGTCGAACCCTTCTTTGATGTCGAACTCTTCTTTGGTGTCAAGGTAAAAATTATGAATAGTCATCGACTCCCGGAAAGAGTAGAAGAATGGGACCTATTCTGGGACATACAATACATTATAGACGTTTGATCATTACGTTTCAACGGGTTATTATTCCACCTTTTAGAAAGAAAAGAACTTAAATCAAAATACTTAATATTAATAGCATGTCGATATATTTATACAAAACTTCTACCCGGAGCACAAATTAGGTAATTTATACATCTTTAGAAAAAATGGTGTCTGTGTTTACTGAACAAGTGAAGTGAGATAATATATAAGATTCTAAGAAAAAGAACATCATCATAGTCACTTGATGCGTTTGCCATTGAGTCAAAATCATATATGAAAATATTCTGCGCGAGATACGAAATGTATGACTTGTAAATCTTTTCATTTGCATATCATGAGATGAGGTACGAACACAGTAATTTAGATGCTTGGAAGTCACAATTCACCTTATATAAGATTGGTGAAAAAGTTCGACACCAAACAGATAATCCAAATCGATATGGTAATCGGTATTGTCACGATCTTTTCTTTTTGGGGTGGAAACTAGTGAGTTTGGCGGATTGCGAGACTGGCGCGGAGGACTAGAGATTTTGATTACAGAGCTCTGCAATCCGATCCCGAGAATTGTTCAGGCCTTGTCGTATGCAGAAACAAATGGTCCATCCTCAAGGACACGATCCAGAAGACAGAACACATGCACTTTTTCCAGCCACTCGCACGAATCTTGTCCCATCCACATCGCTTTCTCACCCTGTCCTTCCAATTTCTATAACAACAATGCAAATGCCCAGATGACAAGTTCGGTCACATTTTGTGATTTCCTGCCCAACGTTCAGTGGATCATCGCTAAAGGATGGGTATGTCAACTGCTTAATTCCTAAACCACCCGTTTGATGTCTTCTGGGCAACTGCTAGCTCTGATGTCGATTGGTCTGAAAAACTGGGTGTTATCAGATCACTATCCAATGTTGGCATGAACTCCTTGTTCACCATGCAGAATCCTTTTCGATTTTCCATGCCCTCTTTGCTTTCTGTCACTTTCCTGGGGAACAAGCAAGTGTTATCGTGATAGGATTGGAGGGCCAGGACATGAATTGCCACGGCAAGTCTCATGTGAAGGTCAGTGGCAGGTTTATTGTCAATAGCAGAAGACAGGACATGCAAATTGACTGCAAATATCTAGACATTATTAATGAGAGAGAAGGGTTTAGGGCTTTTCGATTAGTCATCGTACGATATGTCCAAAGATGAACGGGGCTTAGTAATCTGCCAAAGCTGTGGGACATAAAAATGCATTAACGATTTTGATTGATGTAGCATAGACAATCTGGTGTGGACACTCTTCATGGTCCACCCAATTCCAGGCTTTAGCAGACACAGTACAAGACAGGAGCTACCAATAAGTCGATGACAGTTACCTCTAGTTTTCATATTTGAAGATTAACCTGTCGCCAAATAATATTTAGGAATTTTTGATGGCATCAAGCTTGAACAACCCGGCCGAGTTACGTGGAAAATTTAACGTTGGTTTGAACATTAAATTCAGAGCGGGCCTTCCATGTAGGGTAGGCCTCAAGTGATATGGAGTTAGACCAACGCAGTGATATGGGCCTGGAGCTGCAGCTAATTTGAGCTTTTTGAGCGAGCAAGTTCTTTCATGGAAGAGGAAAGGTAGGTGAGAAAGCCACATGAGAAGAGACCCTCCTGATGCAGAGCCTAAATTTAGAACCAGAAAGATGAGAAATCATGTCATGCTTCACGAGTCATAGCCACTGGCATAGAAGTTGATGTACTGATTTTTCTCGACTTAATAGGGACATTACAAGTTTGGTAAACTCCAACCGCCGCATTTCCACGGCGAAGTATGGTATACATAAAGAGACCTAACATAGATTTTGCCTGAAGTGAACAACTACCGGCTTGATTCCATACACATGACTCAGCTTTTCAGCTCAATTTCATTGAATCAGTTTGAAAAGTATAGGAGCAGATAGAAAGGCAACCTTGGTAGAATAAGCACAAGCCTTGTGAAACATTTGGAACACCAAAGGCTTATCGAAATCCATCTCCATTCATCTGTACATTGCCGCCGTGGATATGATAAAGCATCCAAAAGCAAATGTAATTGAGATGATCGAAAGATGGACAAGGACAAAAAGGTTACAAAGATGACCCATTATCGCAAAAATGAAACACCTTGGATCCTCCCTTCCTCCTGATCACTTCTCGCTTGGTCACTCGATAACCGTAAGTCCCTCAACATGGCAATTTTTCTTTTTTCTACGATCAATCCATGGCCAGCGTCTCATGGGGAAGCATAGCCAGTTAACGACTTATAAAGATCAGCATTTCAGCCGCGTCCATCCAGATTCATGTTTGAGAAGCTGAACGTTGCAGTACCGATTTTGTCCACCAAAGTTTTCTAGCTCCATAAGTTACAGGAGTGGTATCTTGTCATTTGCCCTGCTTCTTACCTGCAGTTAAGAAATCAAAACGATCAGTTCAATTATGGGACTAAAATGTTTTATTATATCCATGATATGCATTTACCACCTAAATTTGAGGGAAAACAGACACTAACATTTTAGATTTTCATACCACAAGTCATCATTGACCCATGATGGGGTTTGCCCGTAACATGGTGAACGTAGTTTCTCCCCATAGCAGTTAATGTATTTTCCTATGAGTTAAAACGCAGATAGGGTTGACCAGCGCTAGGCAGCTCTCTAGGCATTACCATAAGATCTCTAAACTATTAATAAGCATACTTTTCCTTATGCTCTTTTTGTGGCCATAAAATCGCTCTGCCAAATACGGAATCTGATGGAGCGCACTGACAGGCTAAAGGTGAGATAATAATGAAGCTCATCATTTTCGATTTTAGACAAAAGGGACAAGTATGACCTGAACTGGATAAGCACAATTTATTACAGCAAGTACTAGAGAGATTTGTTCTGGAATACCTCTTTGGAACCATGATCTCCGGACTGCTTGACGGATGTGCCTCTCTCATCAAGAGTTCATCAACTCTGAGAGTCAATAATGGCAATTCAACT
>CM027875.1:44569151-44695318 GCA_016097615.1 Eucalyptus dawsonii
AGCTCAAGTATTAAATCATCTTAATAAAAATTCGATGTGCCGGGCGTTACCTAATATATAGCAAGCTGCACGAAGCCCAGAACGAACCTCAGCAGAGAATCGTTCACCCGAAGCAATGGAAATTCCATGGCTTCGTTTGGCGGTGGCAGTCCGTCGCCTCCTCTGGCCGTCGGGTTCGCTAGGGACTCCGTTTCAGTAAGAGGAACTTCTTCTTCTTTTTCTGTTCGTCACCTCCGTTGGCAGGTGGCGATCTTCCATTTCGTCACAGCTTAATGGTGTCGTATCGATGGGGTTGGAAGTTTGGCTATGGCGAGGAAAACGGAAGGAGCTTCCTAACAAACGGGAAAATCAAAGAAAAAGAGAAATAAAAAAAGGAAGGAGCTTACTGACAACGGGAAAATAAAAATAAAAAGAAATTGAAGGTTAAGAGCGGACGAGGAAGTACATAATTAGACGGTTTGATGTGTGGATGGAAGGTTAATTATCGGGAAAGATGAAAGCGATCGATTTTGATACATTCCTTTTATTTCACGGTAAATCTTTTATAATTTTAAAAAGTCATTTTCCAAAAAACAAAACGATATAATAAGGTATTTATACGTTCGAAATTGCAGATAAATAAATTGTTATGAAACACACGTTCGAATATATTTATAATAATAATAATAATAATAATAATAATAATAGAGTGAAGGGAGAGCAATCAGGATCGCTCCATGGTTCCGTATCCAGTACAAAAATGGTGAATAAGTGTGAATAAAAGCGGATACACTGAAAATTGAAATTATCTAGAAAGGGAATGAATCGAAACGAAAATTCATGGAAATGAAAGCGCAAGATTGAAAAGTGCATGGAAAGAGAGTAAAATTGGAAACAAAGATAGAGAATGCCCACAGAGTGTGTTGTATCTTTCTCTTCCGAAATGTTCCTCCACTTCACTAGCAGCAAAATGCACGTCCCAAGCCCACTCATTTAACTCTCCAGCCACAACCTTCGAACTCATTTTCTCGATATTATAAGTCGAGAAGCAGGTCGAGCTTCTCTCTCCTTGTCGAGCCTCTCCGAGGCTGGTCATTTCCATCATCGTACCTGGCAAAGTCAACACTAGTTTTAAGTGTGACGCATAAAATACCGCAATGGAAATGTATGTGTGACTAACAGCTTGTTATTGAGAAAAAGAAAACGAGAAGGGAAAAGAAGGTGGCATTGTAATGAAGATCAACTGAGTTCACTTTCCTACCTGCCAATTGCTTCGTTAGCAAGTTCCTCATTCTAACAACAAAAGCTGCAAGCCAACACCACCATTTTCATCTCTGCCGGTCGAATTGGAAGTCGATATAATCTTAGTTCGCATGCCTTGGGTGAGAATAAATTCGTGATTTCTCTTTGATCCTATATGACTTTGTTCCTCGGTACCCATTTGACTATCTTGCAAGTCCTCCGGTCGATCTGCTATGCTTGAATTATCCTCGTGCATAAGTGAACTCTCCGCTGGTGAGTCTGTTAATTCATTACCGATCTCGTAGAGTAAAGCTGGATCTATAAGCTGATTATCTCGAAGCTCAACCTTCAAATCTTCCCCTAGTTGCTTGCATATTATTCGAACTCCCCACTTTTTCAAGCCTTCACCCGATAATGTAAGACCAAATTGTATATAACGCCTATCGATTTGAACAAAATCAACTAGGTGCCACAATTCGATGGTAAGGTGTACTTGATCCCGAGATGAACCGAATCCAATGGACCATAACTTTTTGTACGCACAGTCACCTTTCGCCATTAACATGCGATTCAATATGAAATTAGGATAGCTCATCTGGTCCATCATTATTGAGAATAAAACAAAGTATTAATCCAAGAATCTTGTCGTACAAGTCCTTTGAAGTCATGAAAGATAGGAAACCCTCTTCAATGGGAATGACCCACTGTGGCATCTCTCCTCCAGGGAGAAATTTAAATATAGGCCAATGCTGTTACAAAGATAGACCGATATAAAGTATCCAAGTTAATATTAGTACCCAAATGAGAAGATCCATTGATCCTTGCTTGCATTAATACACAAGCCTCATGAGATAGAAATCATTCCCATAAAAGTACAAGAGCCACCAATGTTACATACATATACGTGCAGAACCACTTCATATTTGTTTATTTTTCTTAGGCCTTCAATCTTGCATTTTCTGCTTTTGTGATATACAAGCACACAATGGACCTAGCATATACTCCACATCGATGCGCATGCGTGAGAGAGAGAGAGAGAGAGAGAGAGAGAGAGAGAGAGAATCTAACCTTGTAATGTGAGTCAATATCTTCATGGACAAAACTATGAATTGTGGTTAAGTCTTCATTTTTTGTAGAGATTCGCAATTTCTTGCATCAAAATATCTCAAAAATGAGGGAAGCTTGAGAATCTCTTGTAATTCATGGCAAGCTTGAACTTCCAATATATACAAATGATCACGCTTATTGATGAATGAAGGAAGGGTAGTAATATTATTTCCCGCCAGAATTAAGTGTTCCAAGAGTGGAAAACAGAAAGATTATCAAGAAACTCTACTTGAGACAGATTACATCTTGCAAGGTTTAATCGGCGTAAATTTGAAAGTCCGGCCTTCATGCACGAATCAACTGAATTCTCGTATCGTGGAAACTCGATTAAATTTGGGCAATGCTGAACGCCCAAGTCTTCAAGGTTTTGTAACTTATAAATGTTAGATGGAAGATGTTCTAGGTTCTTGCAATGATGTATATACATTATCTTCAAAGCGACAAGATTTTCTATTGATATAGGAAGTTCTCTAATAGCAATCCCTATTAAGAAAAGCTCTTCAAGGCCTTCAAGTTTATTTGGAATATCAGGGAACCTTTCAAATTTTGTGCAATGATTAAAATTGAGAACTTGCAGATTTTTTGACTTGAGCACATTGGGAAAAACACTAAGTTCACGACAGTTGCTTAAATTCAACACCCGCAACTTGTCAAGATATGCGATGGACTCATGGGCTTCTACCAAGTTTTTGCAATGACTAAAATCTAATTCCTCGAGATTTGGAGTACACGAGAGGTCTAGCATGCGAACCATCAACTTGCAGTGACTGAAATTAATGTACTTCAAATTTTGGAAGGCCTGCAAAAATAGAGAAAATGACTTTGATAAACACTCTAAAATTATTATATATTAGGTTGTCGATATATGGAGCAATTTGTTTATTTAAAGAAGTGATTTGCTACAAAGTCTACACAATGGCCTATGTAAGTTGTTGTACATAGACGGGGGAGTCAAACTTGTGAAATGATGGTAATGTAGTTTGAACATCATTCATGTTGTCCATGGTTTTATATATTGATCATTAACAATATAATAATTTAATTGGAGGGGTTTAGCTTGGTTGAGGGTTATAAAATTGGCTACACAAAACATGGAGAAGATTGGGTTTCTCATGGATAAGTACATATCCTTGACTGTTATATAATCTATATGTTGACCTGGTGGAAGGAAGCAAGGCCTTCGGTAGATCGACAACTCAAATCTACTATTCCGATTTCTGCGTAGAAATTACTGAAAACGTAAAAACTTTACCAGTACTTACACACACACGCACGCATATACAGATTAGCAAATTAAAGCTAACTCTCATCATTTTACATTTTAGAGATTATTTGAAAAAATTGAAAATATATAAACACACAATACAAAAAAGTTCACAAATAAAATTGGGTTAACAATTATTTAAAAAAGTTAGAATAAATAACATTAAAAAGCTTTTCAGCGGTCTTCCCCTAGTGTGCGAGGAGGTTCGGTTTGGAGTTGTTGTGCCTATTGCTTTGTGGTTTTCTTTTCTTTGTACGGTTTGGCTTGTATGCGGCCCCTTCCACTCTTCCTATTTTTTATGCAGCCAGAGTGTAAGTTTTTGGCGCCGTTTGTACATTTGTCCTAAGCTCAGTAATATATTCTACTACTTTAAAAAAAAAAAAAAAAAACATTAAAAAGCCCAAATCATTATTCAAATTTACCCCTAATTAATTTTCATCTCACAAAAACCCTAATTAGTACAATGATGAAACATTTATCCCAAACTGATTTTGGTTAACAAAAATCCCAAACTATCAGATGAAAATTAGTTTGGAATAAAACTATGTCATGTGTCATCCATGTGGCATCACAAAATTCAAGTGAAGTGTCATGTGGCGAGCATGTGAATGCAAGCCACATGACAGAACTATGCCACACGTCATGCTATGTGACAATTATAGAAGCATAGTAAAGTGCCACATGGCAGTGTGGATGTGGACTATTTGACAAAACTATTCCACGTGTGATGTCATATGGCAATCACAAAATAAAGTGAAGTACCATGTGGCGAGCATAGGAATGAAGACTTCCCTAGATTTGGCTTTAACTATATATTGTAGACAAATGGGCGATATAAACACTTTCACAATGTTCATGCGTAAAGATTAATAATTTTTTTTTTTGAAGTCATGCAAGTACGATGAAGCCAACTTTGAAAAACATTCGGAAGAAAATAAAAATTTCATGTACTCAATTCAAAATCTAGTTTTAACTTTCTATTAAGAAACTAGTGAATGCCTCACCGGATCACCGACGTTGATTTAGTTGTGCACACACATTACTGGCAAAGTTCCTAAAAAACTATTATGTCCACTTGGAAGTGCTGCCCTTAAGAAATTATTTAAGCAATTAACAATGCCTTGCTTGCTTTCAAACCTTCGACTCAGCCAATTTTATTAGTGCTGAACGTGCATTGGGTACGTGGCCTACCACTTAACCAGCAACTCCTTGGGTGTTTTACTTCTATTTACATGTCAACGGGAAGATATGTCATAGTTTTATTTCCCTTTGTTCGATTAATATACAATTTTGTTCTTGTGAAATGAAAAAGTTTATACGTAAACAACCGACAACAAAATGCATTTTGAATTTCTTTGCTAGGTAGATTTGATTAATTTCGAAATACATCTAAGTCAATAGTTAGAGATATTAGGTTTAAAAAGTATGCAAACTTTATCGATACCATACATAAGGCAAAGATGATCTCTTACTTTAAAACTTTAAAAGATTTCAATCTTTTTTTGTTTTTAAATATTCCATCAAGTATCCTTAATTACTTATTCTACAGATATTATACCATGGACATATACATGAAATTGATTTTTTATTTTATTTTTATCTCTCACATATTTCAATATGAAAAGTCGAATTTTTTAATGATGCAATGGCCTTCATAGAAAAATTTTAAATCTTGCAATATGTTTCTCTTTCCACATATATGTATAAAACTTTTTCTATTTTGTATTTTATTAACAAAAATGTTTCCATTGAGTATTTCTAATGAAGTTTTTCACTTAATTTTTCAAATGTCAATTTTGCTGCACGTAAAAATTTATCTAACATAAGTAATTAGGGTCTTTGAAAGAAAATATGTTGGTGCCCGAAATAGAGGAACAACACTTCCTTTCATATACTATACATATAATACGCATCTACATATACAAATTAAGTAGCTAATAAGAAGGTCTATGTTGGTAATGCATACCTTAAATTGTTTTAGAACTTGTGATATTGCCTTTACTCATCAAGTCCCACTAATTTCTTAGGACTAGCTGAAAATTTTGGAATCTCATGAGCACATCCAGGCCATTCCAACCATCTAAGCTCACTAGGAAGACATATAGGACCTTGAACGGAACTATGCACGTTGTGCAAGATGAGCAATCTAAGCTTTCTCTCAATTTTGTAAAAGCATCGGGATTGATATGCATCTCTATTGGCTCGTAGTGCCAACACTATGGCTTTTACAGCATAATCTCCTTGTAAATATAGAACTAATTTAGACTATGCATGTTTGGTAAAAAAGAGTAAAAAATCTAGAGAATTTTGATCTTATTCACAAGTCTTACCATGTCACGTGACAGAACATCGATGACATCATCATACAACCATAGTTTGCTGCGTCTTGCAGGATCATCTCGACATTCTTGGTTCACAATATCCATACCCATTGCTTGAATTAAGTCATGCATTTTAGGATTCCATTCTCAATGCTTATCAAGGACCTCTTAATGAGAACATCAAATCCTACAATTGCCTCAAGATCGCAACTATCAAGAACTTTCTTTTGTATGCCTGCTGCCCACCCTTAAAGAAGCAGGCAATGTGGAGAAAGATCTCTTCTCATTTTCATCTAATCCATCAAAACTCACCTTGAGCACATTATTAATGTTTTTGTCAAGATTCCTAGAAAGTTTCTTTATTGTACTTTCCCATACATCTTCTCGTTGTACCACATAATAAGGAACCCAACACTTCAAGTGCTAAAGGAAGGCCTTTAGCATATTTCAAAGCACCATTCACTAGATCTGTTCCGATTTGGTGTGTTTGAAAAGCATGCTTGCTAAGCAGCTCATGAGCTTGAATGTAACTTAGTGGTTCAACTTTATATACATGATCTTGATCTATCTGGGTGACAAGTTAGCAATTGTTTATCTCTTGTAGTAACGATGATCCTACTTCCATTACCAAACCACTCACCTTTTCCTGCTAAAGCATCCAAATAGCACAAGGCATCCACATCATCAAGGATGAGGAGAACTTTTTGCGATCAAGTCTGCGTTGTATTAGATTAATACCTTCATCCACATTGGAGACTTTTAATCTTTGTTGCGGTAATAATATATCATTTAGCATTGTTTGCAAAGTAACCAAAACCCTGTTATCTTTTGAAGTTTCTCTAACATTTGCTAGAAAACATGCACCCTCAAATTTTCTGAATAGAGCGTTGTAAAGGGCTTTTGCTAAACATGTCTTCCCTATACCTCCCGTCCCCATAATCCCACCATAAGAACGCCATCATTAGACTCAAGTTTTAACATCGATTTCAACCTGACTCGGGAATATATGCCAATCGGATGCTTAGCAACATGTAAAGGACGGTCTAGGTAAGTGGAGATCCTGTTCACAATTTCTTGTATAAGCTCTGACTCGTCCCTGACAAAAACAGAGAAAAAAGTTGTAGAATCATTTTAGCGATTTGAATAAACAAATAACGAGAGCACACTGCTAACAATGACAAAGCAGTGCTCACATTTTCAGATAATGACAGCCAATGTATTCCCACCGAGGTGAACTAGAACTCCAAGAGCTCCACACCAATCAAAATAAGTTCGAGGTTTTAACCTTTAGTTATCCAAGTGATTCATGTTCTCTTGATTTATACATGACAATTTATGTGACAAAAAAGTGATTTATTTATACGCTTAATCAAAAAGCGCTCCTTAGAACATTAAACGGTGATTATAATTTTGATTCCAAAATTATTAAATACCCTGAAGCACGATGTTATTGCCTTTAGGTGGCCCGTGTAAACAGTAATCATCCAGTATCAAGCGCTGTGAACTTTTTCCTTCCTAAGAAATGGGGATAGTTCAATAATACTACTTAACATTTTGTCCATTAGTCAATCAAGTTTTAATTTTTTATTCTGTTCAAATGAGCCAAAGAATAATTCAGCCGATAAAGTCCCAAAGTCGATTTTCTATTATTGAAAAAAGCCAAGTTTCTGTTCTATGAAAAGCCACATGTGATTTTTTGAACTAAAATACCAGTTTTAACGACTTTAGACTTGGTCGACCAAAATCGAAATCTACGGAACTCAATTTTACCAAATGAAACGAAGACCTCAATAGCCCTTTGATAAAATTTCTAGAACTTTTATTACACTTGGAGGAGGGCAACAAGGATCCCAAATAAAGAGCCACAACCTTACCCAAATGAAACAGAAGCTTAGCAAAAGCTAAAGGCATAATTCTATCATTTGATGCCCAAAATTAGATTTTTTTCTTTTTTTTTTCATGCTGGTGAATTTTAATAAATATTGGTAATTATAAAAAAACTGCCATTAAAAGAAAAATCGGTGACTTTTTCTTCACATAACTTGTTAGTGACTTGCCAATAGTTTCATAAAATCACCAACTACTTGCTATAAATTGCACATTACCCATTTCATACCTAACAAAATTTGATTTGCATAACTTACAGCCTCGAAATTACTCACATAATTAGAGTGACTTACCATCTTTGATAATGTTAGATAATGACTTACAAGTTTTGGATTACCAAATCTCACCAGCTACTTATCAATGTTTACTTGTTCTTTTAATTTGCCAACTTTTCTATTGGGTTCCTAGCTCTCATTTGAGTTTCTTACTTACTCATTGTTGAGATTGTCAATCTTAATTTAAGTGAATTACCAAATTTTCTTCAATTAAGTTACCAACTAATCTTACGTTAACAATTCTCGTTTGAGTTACTTGTCAAGTTTATTCTTCTTTTAATTATCAAATTTTCTTATCTTTTTGCCAAATTTTATTTATCTTTTCTTAACTACACTTAGATTCACCAATTCTCTTATGGAATTACTAACTTAAACTTAACAGACATAAGAATTTTCAGGAATCATAAGATGAAGCATCTATACTTATAAGAACGTGTGTGTTATTATTTTTTTAAATATTCATACTTAATTGTAAAGATTACTTTTCTTATAGAAAATGGACTCCACTCTACTTACCCATCATTCAAGTGCCACCCGAACAAATTCCCAGCATCGTAAAGAGCTTTCTTCCATCTCTTCACTTTCCGGTAATCCTTCCCGAACTTAAACTCGTGCTAGCCGTAGATCTCCGATAACTCTTCTCGCCCTCTCTCACTTCTCTTGGGTCCACTTTATAAAACACTCGGTAGAACAATGAGGTTCTTTGCTCCTTGACTCTATAATCTTCGCCAACTCTTCCAAGCACCACCTTGAGGGAAGCATAGTTCTCAGAGAAAACGATGATTGCGATGCACCATTCTTCGATAGCCTTCATAAGTACTGGCGATATTTGATCACCTCTTTTTCAATTCCTCACTATCCCGAAAAGTGTATACTCCATCTCGGTGTAAAGCTTGCAAAGATGGCCAATGAAGTTGTTGCGCAAATCTGCACCTCCGAAACTCAAGAAGACGCCATAAATCTTTTGGGTTCCAATGAAGAAGCCATCCAATCGGCAACGACTATTTGCTGAAAATTTGAGACTCTGTTTTTAGGTAGTTCACCCCTAGGTAGCACCGACACGTTAGCCGGAGCTTCCGAGACATGTCGACACACGCCGGACACGCCGGATACGTTCGGACACACTTCGACACGCGTGTCCGAAAGGGTGGAGGCCGCGAGTGAAGGTGAGCCCGCGGGACGGTGAGAGACGTGCCAGAGAAAGAGAAAAGAGCGATGAGGGCCGTGAGGAGGAACTTCACGAGGGAGGCACTGGGGGGGAGGGCGGCGGCGTCGAGTGGGGGCGGCGGCGGCAAGGGGGAGGAGGAGGAGTTCGCGGCGGTGTGCAGCCTCTCCGCGCACAGGATCAGCGCGTCTCCGCCTTCTTTTCCGATCCCTTCCACTGAAATTTTTTTTTGGGGTTACTCCCTTCTCTCGCTCCTTCGTGAATGCTGGTGCTTTTCTTTGCGAGTCTTTGATGCTTCCGGAGATAGGCGTCATAAGGGGCCGAGGACTGAGAAGGAGGAGAAGAAGGTGCCGGCTGCTAGGGTTTTGAGAATCGAGAAGGAAAATAAAAGATTAAAAATGGGGGGCTTGCGTGTTGGAGGGAGGAGGAAATGACAGAGGGAGGGGAAGGGACGGCTGTCAGTGGTGGTGAGGGAAAAAAGTGAAAAAATTTGGGGGTGGGGTCCGTCGAGGGAAAATAGGAGGGAGTTTGGGGCCCGCCGGGTTTTTTTTGGGGGGGGGGGAGAGGGGGTTTGATTTTAAAGAAATAAAAGTAAATTTGGAATAATGAAATAAAAAAAAAAAACTTAGAATCTTACCAAAAATATTAAATGATTAGTGTAAATTTATAATAAGTTTTAGATTCAAATTAATTAAAAATAAAAATATTTATTTAATATATAACGTGTCTCAAAGATATCGAAATTTTTTATTTTTAAGAAATGACGTGTCAACGTGTCGTGTCAGCAACGTGTCTTGTCCCACCATATCGGTATAACCTAAGTCATACCCAAGGCCATGCCTCGCCTTACTAACGACGGTTTTCAGCAGCTCAACCACCCTCTCCATCGCAATTGGTGCTCTCTCTCTCTCTCTCTCTCTCTCTCTCTCTCTCTCTCTATCTCTCTGCGTCTCGTTTCAGTTTTTGTGAAGCGAAATGAATGCGATGGGAGTCGCCGAGTGTGGTTCGGGGAGGGTTTTTGTAGCGGATGTTTTAAGAAGCAAATGAGAAAAGGATTCGGTTGTTCTTTTTTTTAAAAGAGAGGAATACGCGAGATGAGGACTCTTTAACAAAGTAAAACCGATCGTGAGCTTCAAAGGGGATGGCTTTCGGTGGCTGGAGAATTCAAATAGGGAGATTTGAGTGAGAGTTGGTCGGTAAAGGAAAACCAGAATTAGACAAGATTAGAAAGCTGTGAGAGGAAGAAAAAGCTTGAGAATCAAAAGGGGTAGAATTCGTTTCTCACGCTATTTTGATATGGAATTCGCTGTGTTAATCCCCTTCACATGAACTTGTCTGGGGCTGAATCAGGTCACCTAGTTATTCCCTTGGCATGATGGTATTGACAAAGTATGTTTCGTACATATTTGGTCCCTTGAAGTATCATGGAGTGACCTCGTTGTTTGTCTGCATAATTTTGCTTCATCCATTACGTTTCCGTTGCGTTAGATTTGCTTTTACGTTGCATCCAGTATGTGTGTAGTTTGTTATTTACGATTTTTGGAAGTATTCTGCTCGTCGTTTTTACGTAGTGTTGGCCTTTTACCTGCGCCTTCATCCACCCAAAAAGTTCGGATCTTTTTTGCCGTTTTGGTCATGCATATAGCTTTACTTAGCTCATAAGCATTCGATTAGCACTTGCTTAGATTAAATCATAATAGTACCGAGGATCATTTGGAAGTATTCTCTTCGTCGTTTTTACGTAGTGTTGGCCTTTTTACCTGCGCCTTCATCCACCCAAAAGTTCGGATCTTTTTTGCCATTTTGGTCATGCATATAGCTTTACTTAGCTCATAAGCATTCGATTAGCACTTGCTTAGATTAAATCATAATAGTACTGAGGATTATTATGGTAATGTATTGGTTTGTTAAATCCCAAAAAAAAAAAGAAAAAGGAAAATACTAATCGGTTGCCATTGAATTATTTTTCTAACATAGGTTGTCCTTGATAACACAATGGGTAATTGATCTTTCTAAGGAATATGGCCCCACAAAGCAAGAGCAATTAAAGGAGTTAAAGAATCACACCACTTTAATTTAAAGAATGATCCACTAAGGAATGAGAAGATAGGGTATAAATGCAAGATAAAATTTCATCTCTTTCTTGAGGAGTTTGTGTTGCTTCTTATTGGACTTGAGCTAGAATAAGTGAAAACTAGCACACACTCAAGCACTAGATGATAGATGCTCTTGTTCAACTTGCATTTTGAGTCAATGAAAGTGGCATATATTACTCTATTGTCAGATCAAGATTGTAATGCTTAATTAATCGATAGTTTATTTATAGCGTTTTGTTTGACCTAAGCATGTGAAGCCATTGATGTGTGCCACGATGCTCTCATGGCAGGTTTCTTTCAACTTGGAATGCTAAGTTGTCCGCCTAGTTTATCACAACCTTTCCAACACAAATGAGGACCTTTATTGATTCACTTCTTTGATTTACCCTTTTAAATTTATCATAAGTCTCACAACATAAGTAAATTCCAAGCACAATGAAATGGGCTAGATCTCACCTAGATTAGGAAACTCACATTTATTATTTACTTTAACGCACGCCTTTTTATGCATAGCTCATGGGGATCCTATCTCGAAACTTAATAACAAGACATTGTATATGTATAATGTTGCCCAATACGGTTCAGGTTACTTCTTTCCTTGTGTTTTACTTTTTTTTTTTGTTTTGGTAAAGATGTGTTTTACTTTCTTTGTTATTATTTAAATGGATTTTTAATTTTTTGAGTCTCCATACATGATTATTTAGATTTCTATTTCTTCTAAAAAAATAAAAAAATTAAAAGGGAAAATTGCATGCAAAGCCTATTATAAAAGGAAGTAGTACCCATGACGGGAATTGCATTTATCTAGCATCACAAAATTCATGGGCTAATGATTCTCTAGTTCACAGAAGAAGCGGTTTCCACATCTTATTCAGATCCTAACCTTAGCAGCGACTCTAGTTAAAATCAATCAAATAATTAATGAGAAAGTAATCTATGATTAGTAGGGCTTGGGATAATTTCTACGGAGCGTAAGTGCCATCTTGCAAGAGGGTTATTTGTGCTGTCTCAGCAATCCGTTAAACTCTCTTGGATTCACCTCGATAGGGTCACAACACATTGAAAGAAAACCTCTTCTTCAAATAAGACCATAATGAAGTGTTGCTTGTACACAGAACAGCAAGACTTTTCTAGAAAACAAACAATTGTTTCGAAAATTTCAAGTCATGATCTTTCTGCTAGCATGAATATCGAATCAATTGATGAAAGAGAAATGAGGGTCAAAGTTTGGAAAAATATATAGATAAAACAAACGGTTCTTCAAAGAAAGGGAAAATCGGTGCTAGGTTGTGGCACGCCTAAGAAGTGCGTATCACATGGCGTTTGTAGCTAAAGCCTATTCCCCGTGCTGATTCTTTTCTGCCGAGAGGCGCCCGAATCTACTAAGGAACGATTCAAGGGCCAATGGCCCAATGGCCTTTAAGTAAGGCCCCATATCCCTTGGCGCTTTCGATTTTTCCATGTAAATAAAGGGGTCAAGACACTTATTTCTTCAAGGTTACTTCTGTTGGCAAAATTCCACCTAATGGACGGATACAGAGATAGTATCTATTGAATCGATTTTCTTTTTGAATCAACTCCTAGAATCATTTGGAAGTCGGCACGTGGGCAACGCTCTTTGATTAAAGAGGAGAAGACAAGATATCGATGGTTGAGGCAAGAGAGAATTTCTAACTACGAGTCCGTTTGAAAGCTAACTTCATGCCCAAGCATTGATACAAAGAATAATATGGAGTACTAACCGCGACCGAGGACAGGCCCTGAAGTGAAGGACGGGAATGAGCCGGAATCAATGTTTTCCAATTTTTGGCCTTGCATTGACCTCGTCCAATGGACCATGGACTAAATGGCCATAGGAAATTCGTTTAACAAAGGAAAATCTATCAATACGCCCAAAAAAGAAACTTAGAGATCCATTATATCTTTAATCTCTCTACGCAATAAACTCATTACTTAAGGGATATTGGCGTATTTATGTGAGAATTCATAGTGACATTAGTTTAAAAATAAGTTAAAACAACTCGACTCATTGGAGATATCAAAACTAAAAATATGTGCAGTCCACAGTCGGTTGAGGCAACAAATTGCCCTAAACTGACAAATTGGGTTTATATTAGCTTCTAAAATGAAACCCTAGCCCAAGTTCAGTTGCAACCCAACTTGCTAGTCATAAGGCAAGTTCCTTGAGGAAGGAGAGTTCATGCGTGAAGTCGTTGTGGGATGACATGGAGGATATTTTTATTTCAGTTGGAACATCGAGAGTTGTTACTAAGCTAGTAAAAGTTCAACTTATTATGATGTCATTACAACTTTTGTTTATAAGAACTTTTTTGCCAGAAATTTATATACATATGTGTTGATTTTGTAAGTATGTGTAACTTTCTTAAATAACCGTACGTTACTCAATCCTGCCTTAGTTTCCCTATTCTTGTCTACAATTTTCATGAGAAGTTTGTCCTTTGGTGATATGAATAATCACCGGGAAAAGTACCAAAAAAGTGATTAATCTATAATATTGATATCAATTTACTCATAAATCTTTCAATTTAACCAATTTAGTCATAAACTTTCTCATATTGGTACAAATTCAACTTTCTTAAATAACCCTATATTACTCAACTTATATTAGTTTCTATTCTTGTCCACAATTATGAAAGTTTGACCTTGGTGATATGAATAATTACCAAGGAAAAATACCAAAAAAGTCATAAATCTATGGTATTATTATTAATTTAGTCTTAAACTTTTCAATTTGATCAATTTTAGTCATAAACCTTCTCATATTGGTATCAATTTAGTTCATTAGGCCAATTTTGACCGATCAGTGATGATGTTGACGCTAGCAAGCCAAAGCAAACACTGACACGACAATTTTTAAATAATTTTTTTATTTATTTATTTCTTTTTCTTTTTCCTCTTCTTCCTCCTTGGGGTTCTTCCTCCAAAGGCCAATGAGGTTCTCACAGAATTGGGGTCATGAGCAAGGTGGCTTTGCCTCCAACCTAGGCAAGGCCAACCTCACCATGGCCTTGCTACCACAGCGAAGGCAACCTTGCCTAGATCTAGGATGAGGCAAGGGGCAAGGACTATGACTCCTTGCCGACCATCGATGAGGGCTTAGCAACCTCATGCAATGGCCGGCTGCCATGGGGAGAAGAAGGCCAAGAGGAAGAAGGGAGAAAGAAAAAGAAAAAGATTCGAAAAAAAAAATAAAAAAAAAATTATTTAAAAATTGTTATGTCAAAGTTCTTCGGCCGCCCTACACCAGCCGATTATCCAAGTCAAGACTGATCAACCAAAATTTGACCGGATGGACTAAATTGGATATCACGGTGAATATATATTTATGACCAAATTGGTCAAATTAAAAGATTTAGTATTGAATCGCAACTACTATCATAGGTTTATAACTTTTTTGATACTTTTCCCATAATCACTACTACGATTTTCTGAACAAGGCATATGTCTAATACTCTCCCTAATTATCACACCTACTCTATTTTCCTTTCTATATTACTCAACTAAGTGCCAATCCACCCGTTGAATGGACCAATATTAAAGGATGAAATTCTCAAAAATAGAAGCAAGATTAGAAATTACATCATAATAAAGATGTATAACAAGTCCGCACTTGAAAAAGGACACCCTCAACAACCAAATACATGTTTAGTCGTCATCGAATTACATTCCACGTAAAATTATAACAAGAAGATAGATGTTTGACACTTCGAGAGGTTGAGGAGGTTGACGTTGCACGTCCCATTTTAATCATCTAAGAACTGGTGGAAAAGAAAATTAACCATCAAAATTTTAAGCTATGTTGCAGCACAATACCACTAATATGTCTTATTCAATCCAATTTCGCTTTTTAAAAGAAAAATTCAGTCAAACTAACAGTCAGATCAAATCTAAAAGAGCGGCAAATATATTAATGACGACACAAAAGAATAATAATTTACATTGCTAAAAGCGACTGAGTTTGTGATATCGCACACGAATGAAATCAAAGAAGAACCTGCAATTAACTACCGCCTTTGATACTTTACAACTGGGAAGAAAAATCTCAGCTATAACAGATTAGATGAGTTCAGGTTGTTAGAAGTTAGAATCAATTCCATTTTCTTTTTTTTTTCTTTTTGCAGAATAGAGTTTGTATTCCAAATTGACCTTCGGAGCCGAAACAGTAGCTTTTTCTATTTAAGTTTCTAGCTCGTAATTCCCATACTTTGGAGAAGATGGCAATCAAGGCTAAGATACACGAGTACGAAATGGGAAACTTCGAATTCAGTTGATCTCTGAACATTGCTCGAAGAGGCACGGAGGTTATACTTAATTGTCCTTTTGTCGTAAGTAATGGCAAAGTCTCATCAGTCTCACGGCACTGTGTGTCTATCATCACTTTTGGCTATCGTGAACTGTCACTCTGGACGGTAGAAGCACCAGCATCCTTTTCTCTGTACCTATCAGCCTCACATGAAAGGGGGGAACATATATGAAATTCTTGTGCAAACCAGCCAATAATTTCAATGATTCACTGTTTTTCCTAGCTCAGCCTGAAACCTGAGACAGATTCCATTTTTAAAACACGTCCGTAGATATCATGCAAGAGATAATTTAGCAGACTAATTGACAAAACACTTTGATAAAGAAGGCAATATCTAAGAAAAACACAAGTTCCCTGATGGGAGAGTTTAGGAAGTTTGCATTACTGTCCTAAGAATATCAATATTAAGTAATGTCTGTACTCCAGGGAAATAGGTTTCTCATCCAAGCATATTATCTCTGAAGTGTACCATTGATTCAATTGATGATAACTAGGCTCCCTAAAGTGGCATTGACTTTGACAAAATTCCCGGGTCAATATTTAAAAGAGGTGTTTTGGATAAATATGGCCAATTTTTTATTTTTTATTTTAAGGATACCTCTAGGTCCTAATGTCCTTGAAGAAGAACAAACACACTGTAAACCAGGCAATACTTAGATGTTTTTATCTTGGATGGATAACTTCTCTTCAGAGAAATCTCAGCACCAGTGATCTGATAGAGAGATGATTTTTGGATGACTTGTATACTAGTACTGGGGTAGGGATGAGTTCCCATCAGTTACATCTTCCAAACATTGCATAAGGTTCATGCTCACCATTATAACCATGGACTCATTCTCTATCATGAAACTATGCCATAATTAGGCCTAGTTTTGGGAGCTCCAGAGGGTGGAAATTGAGCAAGGCAGTGCATTATCTGTTGGATGAGTCCTTCATGTTCCCTACAATGCTTTTGACTAATAATCAGAGCATTGGGAGCACATAAACTATAAATCTCAAGCTCTAAAAGTCAGAGATTTCCTGGCTTATTTTGTTTTCCCCTAAATTTTTTGTTTGGATGCATTCTTAGCCCATCTCTTGCTTCTTTGCCTTGTACTGGAACATGTTATTTCAAGACTAATTTTTAAACGGACAATGTCCGTAATCTAGGTTAGCTACTCTGTGTACTGCTCAAATCTCAATGAAACAGATCCTGTTTCATTATGTTTTCACTTTTATGTCAACAAAGTCTGATTAAAAAATTTTATGAGTTCTGAACAAGCTTAGGAAACATAAAATATTAGATCATGGCAGCATCAGACAGAAAAAAACCATACCCGGAAAGCCAAATATACAATACGTTTTAACAGGTATGTACTCTCATATGCAAGAATAGACACTTGCAACTTAAAAACCAGAAAAGAGATTTCTTTATCAAGTACTTTGCACATGGCATATTGGAAGATTTTAAATAAGATAACATTAAAGACATCAAACAATTTCAAAGCAGCGAAAAAAAGTGAGGAAGAAGAGATCAAGAAACAGGGGGAATTATTCACCAAAAAAAAAAAAAAAAAGAAACAGGGGAAAGTGAAAAGGAAAGAAAACACTAATGTCAGTTTAGTGTGTTCTTCCTGAGACTACAATTTTTTAGGGCAAATAAAAAAAAATACAGAAATCTCTAACAAGTCACAAAGAATTTAAGAAAAGGAAACAAAGTGGGGAAAGAAACAATTAATATAAACTTCTCGATGCTTCAGCAACTCCACTTTCTTCCTATTAGACTCAGTAAAGGACATTATAGATGGAAAAATTAGTTTTGTAAACCTCCATTTTTTTTTCATGGTCATGTGTTGCAATATTCAAAGTGCAACAACAGACAGAATCACTAAGAATCCACATCCAGCAGTAATCAACATAAGGAAGCACAGTTGACCTCCAGTAAGCTTTAGTCATCAACTATCGTATGGAGCTAAGTAACATGAAGTCAACAACATAAGCAAGTGCAGAAACTCACCTAATCATGCCTTTGAGCTACTTGAATGCCAAGAAAGTATTGAGCAACTGCACTCCAAGCTTATCATTTGCACAGCCATGATATACTTCATTTATGCCTAAAAGAAGATTAAGAGTCATCTAATCATAGGAATAAACAAATTCTAGGAAAGTTTAGTTTTGTTTCATCATGATCAACAGAGATGTACCTATGATCGACAATGCTGTAACACAAATTATGGTTCAAAGGTCACATGAAGCAGCATGCTGAAAGTTTCTCTGTAACTTCCATAGCCAAAAATCTAGTTCTCTGCCACTGTTCAAGAGGAACATCAAGAGCTTCCATCTCTGCATGTCTTGTTGCCCACAAAAGCACAAGGAGGAAACAAAGAAAGGATATCAATTTTAGGAGCTATGTCACAGAGACAGCTGCTCTTGCTGTAGTTTCAACATAAATTTAGGCAATGGAATTTAATGAGAAATGTTTTTCTTCTTTTAGTTAACTGTTTGAGACTATATATAAGATTGATAAGGCATATACTACATAAAGTCAACAAGATTCTCACTTGAAGTTGTCAAGAGTCTCACTTGACCTTTTCTAACAGTATTTTGTTATATATATGCCTGAAGCAAGGTGCCTTGGTTTTGAATTATTCTCCACAAAGATACTAAAGGGCCAAATATTTTGGCATCAACTATCCATTTCTGTCCACAAAATCATTTATAGTTGCGTGTGTCACCACATAACTAGGAATGACACCAACAGATTATTAGATAAGAGATGTCTATTAGAAACCAGGCTCAAACTATTTGTGTAAATTTGGTCATTGTAATGGGGTTGGATTGTGGCCAAGATAGGCTCTTTACAGCATTAAAGGCAGTACAATACTGACAATGCATTTTCATGCCAAAAAAGTATATCATAAATCCAGCTATGACAGCCTAAGAAAATAACGTTAGAACTACCAAAGCAGATAAAGACTGATATGGTTCCAGGCAGAGCATAGTGGCAAATGAAAACGTTAAACATTGAATAATAAAGCAAGATTACTGTTATTGTCAGCTATAACCATATTTGCGAAAGAATAATGAGAATAAACTCCTTTACAGCATTATAAAGCATGGATATTCCAATTATTAACAGATTTGTGCAGATATTTTATTTTATCATAAAGTATAATTAAGGGAGGAAACATAAAATATCAACAATAAACTATGAACAGACTGCAAAATTTATCAATTCAGAACAATAACATAGTGCCCGTTGGTTAAAATTTATAAAAGCGCTGAAGAAGCAATGATAAACATACATTTCGTGGTCTCATTACACCGATTTCTTCGCTTAATAATGTTTGCTCCTCAACGATCGCAGCTATTCAATCAAGCTATAACATAAATAAATTTGAGATCATTCACTAATGAAGACTGAAATACTAATTATCTTAATAGAAAAAAAAAACAACATATCTGAAATGCACCTGGTTACTGAAAACTAGTTTCTTACATGACTGAAACAGGCTGTGCAAAGCAAGCTTTGCCTTATACAAGAAAGGCAAATAGGTCTTGTTATTTGTTAGGAGAAAAAATATGAGGACAATGGACAACCAGAGGAAATCAGCACCAAGTTTGCCAGCAGTAGAAATATTTCATTATCAATATGCAGCTACTAATGGAATGAATTTATATCCCGTGGCTATAAGATCAAGATTGTGTGAGTTTGGTATAATATACTGGTCACAAACTTCCAAGTAATGATTATTAATACATACTCATCTTGTAATTCATATGCAAATCCCACCTAACACCAAACTGGTATAGCTCTAACAACACTAAAGCAAAAACAACAACTAATTTGAGAAACTACATGTTACTCTTTCCAATGTAGTATTGGCTCCTCAGAAGTTTACCTTTCATTAATCAGGTTTCACTCAAACATTCAAGAAGCATCCAGAGTTTTAGCTTCTCAGTCATTTTCCTTCTTAAAAGCCAAGGCACCTGAGGATAAAAAAAGAATCCTAAACTATTGTGAAGGCCTCAGAAATTATAATTGACAATCAGCTTCTTGTGCTTTTGCCTCTATTTTGCTGAATAACTGATGTAAACTCCGTGTTTCTCGTGATTATTTCTTTTTCATATCTACATTCCATAGGGGTAAAAGAAAATAACCACCAAACCAGTTATCCGTGGGCCCAACTGATGTTGATATTACTCTCACTCCAAGTGAACTTTGATTTTCAATTCTGCCTAGTTGTCAATGTCAAGAAGTGGTTAAAGGCCTCGATTGCTTCTGTTTACATTTCCTCTATGGTTTTGCCTCTTCAAGCGCCTCAAAAACATATTCTTATGATAAGTACATACTACAAATCCACATTTCCTAGACACCCAAAAACACCCAAATCCCTCTCTCCCAACGTACTGCACCCGGATTTGCTCAATTTTTTGCTTGAAAAGGGGACTGAACCAACCCATGTACGCCCTCCTCCCCAGTATATCACTCTCCCTCCCTTGTTTTTCCCTGGAACCTAGACTTCACCTACTTCTTTCAATAAATTGCCACCTATGAAAACAAGAGAAGGAAAAGCTAACCTTCCAGAGATTGTTGCTGTTTTTGCAGCCTGTAATATCGATAACCTATGAATTCACCATCAAGCATCCGCAGACAAAACTGCGAAGAAACACTGATTCAGCCTCTCTCAAACAGATTCAACGACACATTCTTCAAGTTCCCGCGCAATTGCAGCACCAAACAAACTGAATTCAAAAATCCATCTCAAGCATTCCACCAACTTAGGAGAGAATCCATCTCAAACATTCAAATAACATTCGGACGTGCCAGGCGTTACCTGGTCTATACAAGCTGCACGAATCCCAAAACCTCAGGAGAGAATCTTTTCACCTCAAGCTACGTCCCAGTTTGCGCGGCCGGTCTCCGTCAAATGTCGGTTCGGTAGGTACTCCGTTCCCGGAAGACGAGCTTCTTCTTCTGTTCGTTGACTCCGTTGGCAGGTGGCGATCTTCAATGCGTGATAGCTCACTAGCGTCGTATCGATGGAGTTGGAAGTTTGGCTATGGCGGAGAAAAAGAAGGAGCTTCCAAAAACAACGGAAAATCAGAGAAAATGAACAAAGAGAAGGAAAAAGAATTACAGAATTCTGTTTGATTTAAAGTTAACTAACTAGGGTTAATTAAAAGTAATTGTTTATTTTAAGCAAGCAACCATCACATATATAATGAAGGGTACTCATGAGTCGAGTTCAAATCTGATAGTTGAGTGAAAAGAGCACTGATCGAGATCAGTCCGTAATTTCATATTGAAGTATAAAAATGCAAGAATGAACCTTGAATTGAGAGATCAATCTAAGTGAGAATAAAAGTAGGCGTACTGGAATTGAAAACTTATAAAAAGAAATAGATTGTGAAGCGAAAGTACACGGAATGAAAGTGGCAAGAATCGAGGGCGCGAGTAAAGACAACGTGATAAAAAATGAAAGTCAAAAGATGGATAAAACTCACGGAGAGCATTCTTGGTCCTTCATACTCACATGGAATGGAAGTTGTTTGTGCCTTTCTCTTCCAATTTTTTACCTCCACCACCATCAACTCCTCATCCCATACCCATCTGTGGGTAGCGCGGCGCAATTGGTTAAGAGTCACTCCCTCGTCACTGAGATCAAGAGTTTGAAATTCTGCGTTAAAGAATTTAAGTGAGAGGCCATGGCGTGGGTTGATGTGTTAGTCTTCCCCGAGGTATAGGACCTCGTCCTCGTGGAGCGTTCGAACACCGGAGAGCATGTGGCGGAGTCCTCGGTCACCAAAAAAAAAAAAATTCCTCATCCTGCATTGATAAACCGCACGGTGATTTCCCACTTCATCGCATGTTCTGACCAAATCCTCATCCATCATCCCGCCGTTTCCATGTTTGCATGCTTTGCCACATGGTAGATGAGCATGCTGCGATCTTCTTCTTCGTCTTCTTGTTTGCCCAAGCCTTATCACGCGACTCGCCAGCCACGACCTCCGCATGCTTTTCTCAGTCGAATTAATCCTCTCGATATTAAGTTCGAGAAGGCGGTCAAGCTTCTCTCTCCTTGTCGAGCTCCTAGCCCAGGGCTGATCATTTTCCTCGTTGTGGCTGGCAAAGTCAATGCTAACTCAAGTGGACACATCAAAATACGTCAATGTTAATGTATGGGTGAAAGTGGGTACTAGTCAAAAGTCTTTCTGAGAAAAGATAACGACAAGAACGAGGAAGAAAGAAGGCATTGTCATCAAGATCAGCTCAGTTCACTCACGTACAAATCGCTTCCGTACCAAGTCTCCCAATCATTCCAACTACAAATGCAGCCAGCCGGCACCACCGTGCCCGTTTCCATCGGTCAAATATAGAAGTCAACATCGTCTTGATTCGCTTGCCTAGAGGGAAATTAAACTCACGTCTTTTTTTTATCCTATTTGACTATGTTTCCCTGTGCTCATTTGACTATGTTGGTGAGTCCTCCTCTAGATCTGCTTTGCTTGGATTATCTTTGTGCACATGTGAACTCTGGCTATTGGATCTATTGATTCATGACCAACCTTGTAGAGTAAAGCCAGATCTATCCAGCTGATTATCTCGAAATTCAACCTTTTGATAGTCCCCCTAGTTGCTCGCATATTATTTGGAATCCCCACTTTTTCATGACTCTACCCGCTGCTCCAACACCAAATTGTATATAATGCCCATCAATTTGAACAAAATTGACTTTTCTCCGCGACCACATGGTGATAAATATTCGACAAAGATATGATCTGAATCCAACAATCTGCAACATCAGCCCACGCAAAACAGCTCTTTGCCATCAACATGCCATTACAATAAAAAATGTGCCTATCTCATACTCTTTATCAATATTGAGAGCGGCTATCTCTTCCTGCTCATCATTATTGAGTATGAACAACAAACGTACCATTGATCGATGATGCTGCCAGCACATTATGCATAGTTCACATGTCACATGAAGGGAGCATGCTGAAAACTTCTTCGCAACTTCTGCAGACGAAATCCAGTCCTCTGTTCAGGAAGAACATCAAGAGCTTCGATCTCTGCACGTCTTGTTGCCTAGGGAAATGCAAAGCAAAAAATGAAGGAAGCATGTGAAACTTAGGAGCTTGTGGAGAGAAAGCTGCTCTTAGTGTAGTTTCAACATTAATTTAGAAACTCATTTCATGAACAATTGAGTCCAGTAGTTTATCTATGAATTGGTGCATCTCTTAGTGCCGTTTCCTTCTGCCTCTTAGTGTTGGGAGCATTTGTAGCGCAAATAAAAAAATCAGTTAACAAAAGCAAATAATAACAACACAATATAACTTGTCTTCTTCCTCTTCAAATCACCTCTTTTCATACCTACTCCGTGTTGACTATATTTTTAAGGCTTGATCATGTTCATCCTTTGCTCGGTATGCAGACTAAGTGTGGAAGATTACAGTGCATAAAGTGTATTCTAGGGAAAGGATTTTCGTCAAAGCCAACTACATTAGATCATGAATCTTATTGGAAGAATCGCTGTCTTTAAAACAGAATCATGATACACCTTATCCGGAAATTTCAGATCTTTCTTCAAATACCCACGACACTGAGCGTCTAAGAGAGAATCTTACGCGTGAAGTATGGACAATTCTCTTTCTCCTCACTATTAGGTATTCTGGTTTCCAGAACTGAAGCACTATATTCTTCGAAAGTTTATCTGAAATTGCACTTATCCTCCCCTATACTTAAGATTTTGCAAAGTTACTTAACTCGCTTCCCATAACTTTAGAATTTTGCATCTTTCACTAGACCTTTTTAACCAAGAAAGGTGAAGCCACCATAACAACTCACTCTCATGTAATGTAAAGCAATAAATACATATCCAGAATAATCTATAAATTGCCACCTATGGAAAACGAGAGAACGAAAGCTACACTTGCAGAGATCATCGCTGATTTTGCAGCGTGTAATGTCGAAACCTATGAATTCACTATCAAGGGAAAAGTACCAAAAGTCCTAAACCTTTTGTATTGGTACCAATTCAGTCCTAAACTTTTCAATTAGATCAATTTAGTCCTAAACCTTTTGCGTTTGGTACCGATTTAGTTCATCCGGCCATTCTCTACCGGAAAAGGCTTATGCGGACTCCAAGTCGCCGGCGCCGGCCCTGTTGCCGGCTACCGACATGGATGCTTGGAGTGCGAAAATAAGAGCCGTTTAATTTTTTTAAAAAAATTAAATTAAAAAAAAGGGACTTTTTAACGCCCAAAACGCAGCATTTCATTTACCCTAAAATTGAAGACGCTTTGCCCACGCTGTACGCTCCGCCCACGATCTTTGCCAGTACGCCCAAACCTTATTTTGATCTACCCCCAAAATTCTCAGCAAACCGTGAGAAGCGGTTGAAGCTGGAACCGTCGAGAAGGGTTGAAGCCAAATCCTCCGCCGATGCTCCGCTCTACATTTTAAAGTACTGCGCTTGGATTGCCGTTGAAGCTGGAATCATCTTGCGAAACCGTCAGAAGGGTTCCGACGCGTCTCGAAGAACTCCCAAGATGGCCCCTATCGTTACTTCTTCCATAAATGTCCGTACGATGTTGATTTTTTAAAGGTAAGAGGCTTTAGTGATCCAATCTTTGAGTCAATTGAGTCGTTCCATGTGAAGTTTCGAACTTTGCTTGTTCCACTTGCTGAAATTGCTGAGTAATGCTTGTGCTTTGAGTCAATTAGGGTTTCTCGAATTTGGGGTTTAACCTTTGAAATAAAAAGTCATTCCTTGCTTTTGAAATGAATCACAAAAGGGTTGCAATTTCTTCGAAAGTCGTTGAATTTCCCTGGCTGTTCAATTATGTGTTGGAGCCAAACCTCAATTCACGAAAGGTTTTGACCTTTAAATTTGATTTTTACTTCAAGATCCGACCAAATTGAGTTCATCCATGGACAAAGCAAAGGATAGATGTTCCACTCGATTTTGCTTCTTGATCACGAGATTAGGCATGCTGGCCGGTAAGATTTTCTATTGTGGGAAGAGCATTTTGACATATACTCCGAGAGAAAAATCCTAATTTTAGAGGGGGTCTTCATGTTCAAAATATGGTACCATAGTTTGCGGATGGCTAAAATGGTGACGTTTCTTGCATGCTTTGTGTTTGTGGATTCTAATCTCCCCTAAGAACTGCTACTTAATTGGAGTTGAAATCCCATTTGCCTAAACTTTGTAGTCGATGCTGACATTTGCTTAGTTTTTGGGAAATCCAAGATCCATATCATGGATAATTTGGGAGGAAAAATTACTACGATGTTGGCGTTGGCCAAGCATGAATATATATGCTCTGATATAGTCTATTTAGCATTTGTCTTAGAAGCATGAAACAAAAATTTTGAAGTTTTTTATTTGCATTTTCTTTTGGTAAGCTTGTTGCATCCTAATAGGACAGGAATTTTAGGTCAGCATTATGACGTGCATTTAGGACCTGATTTCTTGTTGTTGAGATTTCAAGATGGAATGAGTTATGTTGTTGCTATTGAGGTTAAGCCATGTAGACATATGCTAAGGTGCTGTTGTTTAATTATTTTACAGATAAAATAGCAAAAGATTAAGGAGAATCAAGGAAGAAGATATCACGGCTATTCGAAATATAAAATCGGAGAAAGTTGCGGTTTTTTTATTTGGGTTGATGCAGAAACTTGTCCATCAACAAGAAGTGTGTCAACAAAATTTCACCGGAGCAATGTTGAAGAAAAACAAGTGTCAACATTGAAGGCCATGTTGATTGTGTCGTGGGTCTTTATAGTAATTCTAGGAAACATGCTATTTGGAAATTCAAGATGAATGATGTAACGAGCTTGGTGTTAATCTTGATCTTGTTATATAATATATTTTTGTACATTTTTGTAATATATTTTGTATTTGTCCACATGTTGGAACATGAACATGAACAAAAATGAAAAGTGTTTGCAATTTGGACATAAGATTAAATTATTTAGCCATTTGGACATTAGATTCGTGTCATACGAATTTGTTTCTCAATCTCAATACCAAAGACATATCGTTCTTGATGTCACGACCTGCTATTATGATTAATGGAGTACAAATATGAGGGGAAAAAAAGCGATACAATTTCACTACTTCGTGAACAAATAACCACAAAATAATAAACAAGCAAACTACACAATCTTATGTCCAAATGGCTACCAAACAAGCAAACAACATACACACACAATTTTACATCCAAATGGCTATCGGGGGTGCTAAAAGAAGACAATTTCTTATTAAAGGTTCAAACAACTGTCACATGTGGGACATCATGATCAAAGTTGTTGTATGGTTATTAAGGAAGTACAAAATGAAAAAAAAAAAACACCAATGTAAAACTCATGCCTAGAACTTACAACAAGTATATCGAAACAAGAGATGATATTTATAAAGCAAGTTCATGGCATCAAAATGCGAATATTTGCTGTTGCTTTGAAGTATTACTATCTTAGTTGAACTCAATCAAGTCTAGAAGATAGTGCAACATGGGCGTTTTTGTCTTCAAAAGGCAAGAACCAAGAGTGTGCCGATCAAAAATTTTAAATTAAAAGAAAATCTTCACTTGACCTATCTTCACAAAAGTTACAACTAAAACATATCACTACTAAATCCACTCCCACATCTCATCACTTAAGCCTCTTTGAGCAACTTTTTTGGCTTTTGTGCCTTTGACCGTAGGATTCACACATTAGGGCTGCCACCACTACCACTTGTCACTTTACCCGTACATCTCTCGTACTCTACAAAAGTATATTTGCTTAAAGTTTTAACGACAAAACAAGCATAACACAATGAAAATGGAGATACTAACCAAAATGTTTTGCCTTGAAAATCGTGTTTGTGATGATGTAGACCCGGTCTTCTTATGGACATGTCAAACTGTTGTCCTGTCTTCACAAGTTTGACATGTCATTTTCATTCCGATTCTTGACATCCTAGTTTCCAAGTGCCACCTCACCTTCCTCTCGATCTTTTCAGTTTACGTCTACTGAGTTTGACCTTGGCTGGAAGTGGTTCAAGTGGCTCTCTATGAGTCTATTTCCAAAATTTCTGCCCTCGAATTGGCATCATCATATTTTTTATATGCATCTAAAAACTTAGCCTCTTGTAACATTCATCAAGATATGATTATGCATCATCTTACCTATGATTTAAAGTAGAAATGGCATGGGGACAAGGGATGCCCATAAGCTGCCATCTTCGACAAGAACATTCTCTCTTAAACACATCCATCACATATTTCTCACCCTTATCCATTACCTCATATCCAGATTCACCATTCTGAATCTTGGCAATATGTCGACCGGCTCTATTTTCTTCTAACTTTCTTACAATTCTTGACCACAGTCCTTTCTCCATCTAGCACATGCATCCCTCTATGTATGCATCCTTGTCATTATTATTATCTGAATTTCTTCCAACATACGTAAATGGACTTACACCTAGCATGTATAATTCTTCCATTGAATGCCTCGCATAAATTGTTGTCAACGATGTCACATTTTACATCGGTTGTAAAAGGCTCTAGACCAGTGCTTTGGCTCTGTTTGAACTAAGTCATGATATGGTAGGACTAATTTTCTTCAATGCTTGAGAGTGTTCATCAAACTCTATCATCAAACTACTTTTTAGCACACTTCCAAAACAATCTTTGCATTTGTATTCCTTTATACTTTTTCCCCAATTGGGACGATGTGTCTCGCACATATTCTATGCTCGGCTATGAAGGCAACAAATGAGTCACGAAGCGTACAAGGCCACCAGAAAAGATGATCGTAATATGAAACATATATTACAAGCATGACTATAGTGACATAACCAAAAAAAAAAAAAAAATAAGGAAACTTACTTTTTTGTTTATCACTGATTATGGCCCAACCTTGTCCATATAAAGATGAAATGTTGAGGTCATAGATCAAATTTGTCAGAAACCACGTCCCAAGTGTCGCTACTCTCGACTCGGACAACCGCCCAAGCAATTGGGAACATTTGATCGTTTGCATCTCTTCCACAAGACATAAGATTTGGCTTTGACAAATTCCTTTTAAGAAGCAACCATCTAATCCCACAACTTTCCTACATCCATCAATGAATCATTTCTTACAAGCAGCAAAACATATGTACATTCTCTCAAATAACGCCTTAGATTGCATATCGACTTTCAACCTTCAATATAATAGTACTCCCAGCATTTCTCTCCTAAGCTCCTCTGGCATAATCTCACAACTTTGCATATTCCTCCTTATAGTTTCCCATCAATACTTGATAAGCCAACAACAACCTTTTTGCATTGCATTATACTCAAATCTATGCAGTTGCTCCTTGATAAGCTCCTTGAAAGCAATAGTCTTGATAGTTGGCATTGCTCTTATTGTAGGAAGATAGTGTTTGGCCAACCAAGAACCCCTCACCCTCCGATTCTTGAAACTTATGCTATGAGTATGTTCTGAATGATAAGTCTTTACATGAAATGATCCGGTACGACTCATCGGCGTATCCGAAATCTTCCAAGGACAATTTTCATGTGCACATTTTGATCGACAAATTTCTTGTCATTCTTTACAAATTTTATCTCTCTACGCTTAGCCATCGAATACTTTATTAGAGCATCTTTTGAATTGCCTACTACTTTCAAATGCCATAGACACAATAAACAAAGGCACAAAACACAATTAGGATCATGCTTTGGAAACCTACTTCTCCTCCTAGTAAAATCATCATCTTCTCCTTCATTAGACTCAAACTCTCATTTCCATCTGTTTCAGTACTCCGTTTCATAACCAGCTCCAAGATTAGTAACATTATTCACATCCTAATCCTTGGGATGGCACCAACCCCGTGGATGATTCCCACCTTAATGAAATTATTTATGGCCTTCCCATGGAACTTTGTCATGTTCCTCCTTACTTCTAGAAGCTCCTCATTATCATAATCATCATTATTAGTCCAAGAATCTACATCGACAAGGAAGTTTGCCTCATCGCCATCGTCATCATTCACAATATAATCATCTTCATCAACTAAATCATCAAGATCTAAAATCCACTCTCGTGCTCAATCATGGTCTCATCTATAAACCAACACTAGTGCGCGCCCTCACCAACCCCTTGACTAGCATCCTCAACGAACCCTTTGACCAATACCCTCATCCACACCCACACGGCACCTTGACCATCACCCTCGGCCGCCTCATTAGTCGTTAAAATTTTCTCCATATACCTCAATTAACCCACGATGCAAATAACTAAAAACTAAATCGACTACTCTACATTCTCATTCCATATGTATGTCAACCCCTCTTCTAGTGACTTTCCAGAATCTTAAAATAAAGCTTTTCAAATGTACTA
The DNA here is from genome assembly GCA_016097615.1 of Eucalyptus dawsonii. Classification (NCBI taxonomy): domain Eukaryota; kingdom Viridiplantae; phylum Streptophyta; class Magnoliopsida; order Myrtales; family Myrtaceae; genus Eucalyptus; species Eucalyptus dawsonii. The sequence continues at coordinate 44,598,175 of CM027875.1, forward strand.
TTTACCCCATTCTTGATGTCTCTAATAAAGCTTTTGGCTTTGTTGAACTAATATCAATTTTTACCAATTCAAACTTGCCTCCAACGTATTCAAGCATTGAGCGGCATTTAGATAAAGTTCCACCATGGAAAAGGCAGATCCATGCTGATTTTTCGCTCATCCTGGACCTTACATACGAAAAAAGAAAAGAAAAAAAAAGTAACGTATGTTATAAGCAAGGCAACACATAGAACCCGTAAGTCCCATACTATGTAGCACTCTATACATCATGTTTCTAGAAGAAAAAAGTAGTGATCATCTACCAGATTCGCAGGTGATCAACATCTAAAATTCAAAATCAAAAACATCCAAAGATTCAAAACCAAAACTTCCAAAGCAAAAAAAAGTGCTAATGATTCAAAAAATTAGACTACGATCGATAGTGTGGACTTGATCAATAAAACTAACTTTTGCAATATGTGGAATTGCAATCTCTTGTTATCAAACGTTAGAACTCAAAGCCCAGACTAGAACCCTCTTTCTTTATTTTCTTTTGTTGACAAAACCACCATGAACCTTTACTCATTTGGTAAAATAATCATCATTTGGACACAATTGACAATGGGGCTTACAAGTGCCCCACTAATAAATCTATGGCTACTCCACAAAAAGAGATCCTCAATGAATCGTGAGAAACCGAATACATGTACGCTCAAGTCAATTATTTAATTGTGATTGTGCATGCCTCAAGTAATAAAAAGCTTGTACAAGAATAGAAAAAGTGCATGGAAACAAAGGCCTTTCATATTGTGCATAAAAACACAGAATCCAACAAACTATGATTATACATGTGAAGAATTTGGCTAGACGCGAGCATATGAGAAGCTTTCTTCGTGCTTTATTAGAAATTGATTTGGCCAGACTTGAGTGTTATATTCCTACACACATAGGTACTTGACACTAAAATGCGATGAATTTCTTCCAACCAACAACGACATACATGGAGAAATCAAGGCAAATTGATTATATAAAATAAAAAGAGGACAACACACTCAATTGGGGACCACAACAACATACTTTTCACGTTCTCTGTTAACTTCAGGATTCCGTCAAGTTGTCGCTCAACGCGCCGACAAACAATCAAACCGGGACTACAACGCCTACTCGTGTTCGCTTTGGATTGTGATGGATGAGTCGGGTCGTGATTTAAGGAGTCGAGTCTCAATGGGTTGTGGGCGAACAGGTCCGCCGATAAAGAGATGGGTGAGTCTGGGATTGTGATGGATGAAGCCCTCGGCCGAAAGGGGCTTGATTAATGAAGGTGATTGGTGGAAGAACAAATTGGCTTCAGAAATTGGAAAGATGAGATTGAATCTAGAGTAAGTTGCTGAGAATTTTGGGGGAGACAGAATAGGCTTTGGGCGTACTTTTGGGTGAAGATCGTGCGCAGGCGTCTTCAATTTTAGGGTAAACGAATGCGTTTGGGCGTTAAAAAGTCCCTTTTTATTTTAAATTTTTAAAAAATTATTATTTTTTTTTAGCGAAACGACGTAGTTTCGCACTCCAACGTCCATGCCGGGCCGGCAACACCGGCCGGCGCTAACTTGGAGTCCATAAGCCTTTTCCGGTAGAAGAATGGCCGGATGAACTAAATCGGTACCAAACACAAAGGTTTAGGACTAAATTAGTCCTAATTGAAAAGTTTATGACTGAATTGGTACCAATGCAAAAGGTTTAGGACTTTTTTGGTACTTTTCCCCACTATCAAGCATCCACGGACAAAACTTATGAAGAAACACTGATTCAGCCTCTCTCGAACAAGTCAACCACATTCTTCAAGTTTCCTCGCAATTGTAGCAATTCATACGTATCGAATTCAAAATCCAGCTCAACTATTACTGCAACTTAATAAAATTTGGATGCCCTGGCGTCACCTGATCTATAGCAAGTTGCATGAAGCCCAGAACCTTAGGAATGAATCGTTCCCCGAAGCTAAGTCACCAGTTTCCATGGCTTTGGTCAGCGGTGGCAGCCCGTCGGCTCCGCTGGCTGGTCTACATCACCAGTTTCCGGAAGACGAACTTTTTTTGTAACCTTCGTTGGCAGGTGGCGATCTTCCATTTCGTCAGAGCTCACTTGAGTCGTTTGGAAGATGAGAAGCCGTGATGCTGAAAGTAGCTTTGCCTATGGCGGAGAAACAAAAGTTGCTTCCAACGGAAAATCAAAGAAAATGAACGAAGAGAAGAAAGAATGACCAAATTCTATGTGGGAATTAAGTTAACTAACTAGGGTCTAAGGAATTTGAACCAAAAAAGAAAAAGGCAATTAGTTATACGTACAAGCGACCATCTAACATATATTATTTTTCTATAATGATGGAAGGGGTAGTTCGACAAAAACCAAAATCATTTTTAAGATGACACTTTTTTTAATTTGGTAAGAAATTTGATATTGATAATTTTCAAGAAGTCATTTTTGGAAAAAATGACATAACGGGACAGCCACATGGTCAAGGCTTTTGATAATTTTTATGAGTCATGTCATCAAATCCATTTTCAGAGTCATAGTTGAGTGAAGAGAGAACGACTGAAATGGGCTTTGTGGTTTTTCATACTAAAGTGTAAAAATGCACGTATGGCGTTTAGATGAAGGGATGAATCTACGTGAAATTCACCGCGTGAATAAAAGTAGATGCACTAGAATTGAGATTATATTGAAAGGAAATAAATTTTGAGATGAGAATAAGGAAATGAAAGTGACAAGAACCGAACGTGTAAGTAAAGGAAAAAAATGAGTACAAAGATAGATAAAACTCACGGAGAGAGTATTCATGCGTGCGCTCGTCTCTCTTTTTGATGCTTTGGTCCTTTATACTCCATGGAATGGAAGTTGTTCCTGCCTTCTCTTCCAATTTTACCTCCACCAGCATCAAAAATGCCCATCCACGTTGATAAACCGCACGATCGCTTCCCACGTCTTTTACATGTGCTAGAATCCTTCACGTTCTGACCAGATCATCCTCCATCCCGACCACTTTCCATGTTTGCATGCTTTGCCATAGGTAAGAGCTGTGATCTTATTCTTGTTCGACTTTTCTTCGCAAGAAATGCGCTCTACACGCATGAAATTATTCGCCAGAGCCTCCTCCTCTTGCAGATCTCCAGCCACAACCCTTTTGCGTGCTTTCATGGTCAAACTCATTTTCTCGATATTAAATCGAGAAAGTAGGGCGACCTCTCTCCATGGGGGCTGATTATTTCCATCGTTGCAGCTGGCAAAGTTAACGCCAATTAAAAATGGACACACCAAGTACCTCAATGTTAATATATGGGTAAAAGTGGGTACTAACAGCGGGTTATAAGTTTTTCTTGAGAAAAGAAAACGAGACGAACAAAAAAAAGAAAAAAGAATGCATTGTAATCAAGGTGAGGCAGTTCATTTACCTATGAATTGCTTCCTTAGCAAGTTTCAATCATTCTAACAATAAAAGTTGCAAGCCAACGCTAGCATGCTCATCTCTGCTGGTCGAATCGGAGCTCATCATATTTTTGGTTTGCATGCCATGAGGGGAGAATAAGCTTAGGATTTCCTTTTGATACTATTTGACTATGTTCCTCACTCCTCCTTTGACAATCTTGCAAGTCTTTTTGTAGATTTGTTTCGATCAAATTATCTTTGTGCATAAGTGGACTCTCAACTTCTAAATCTGTTAGTTCAAGAACAACCTCACGGAGTAAAGCTAAATCGATCAGTCGGTCGATTGTCTTGAATCCCAATCTTTTAAATCGCCCTCAAGTGGCTTGCATATTATTTGATTCCCCACTTTTTCACCTTTGCAGTTGATATTGTAAGGCTAAAAATGTACATAATAAATATCGATTTGACCAAAATTGACTTCTCCCCATAGATCATATGGTGTGAAAAACCAAAGTAAGATTTGATCCGAATCGTTTTGTCAAGAAGCTTCTTCCTCCTTTGCAATTCCTCATTTCACCATTCACATGTGGTAAAATCTCAAATATCGATGCTTTGTTTGATCATCATTACTAAAAACGGTATAGAGAGTGACTATAAGAAACTTATCATACAAGTCCTCTAAAGCCATGAATGATATGGAACTCTCTTCAATAGGGAGGACCCACTCTAGCATCTCTTCTCCGAGGGACAAATTATGTAATCAAAAGATGTCTGCTATAAAGATAGACCATTACAAAGCACGAAGTTTGTTATTAGTAGTACTCAAATAAAAGAATTCATTTTAAGTATAATGATTAATCCTAGTGAATTCCACTTCAAACTATAGCTCTCTAAATGAGTAGAGATTATTGACCCTTGCTTGCATTAACATACAACTCTCATGTGATAGAAATCATTCCCGTAAAAGTATGTGGCCAACTTTATTACATGCAAACACTTTATATTTGTTTGCTTTTCTTGAGCATAACTGCATTTACTACTATTGCAATATACAAGAACATAACACATCCAGCATTCTCTAGCCTTTTGCATTTACTACTATAGTAATATACAAGAACATAACACATCCAGCATATACTCCGTGAGAGAGAGAGAGAGAGAGAGAGAGAGAGAGAGAGAGAGAGAGAGAGTCTAACATGATCGAGGAGAGGGAATGTCGGGTCATGTCAACACTCTACGGGCAAAAGTAGATGATAATACATCTCAGTTTTTTTTGTAGAGATTTGCAATTATTAGCTGAAAGAATCTTCAAAATGGTGGAAGCTCGGGTATTTCTTGTAACTCTTGGCAATATAAAATTGCATATATGGTCAAATGATCACGCCATTTAATAGATGCGGGAAGTCTAGTAACATTGCTCTCCGCCATAACTATATTTTGCAAGAAGGGAAAACATGAAGGATTCTCACAGAAATTCTATTCCAAAATTACATCCCCCAAGAGATAAATAGAGTAAATTTGAAAGTCCGCTATTCATGCGTTTGGATTAGGCCGAATCTCCTATATTTTGGAAATCCTATTAATTTGTACAATACGCAAGTTCCAAGAGTTCAATGTTTTGTAACTTGTAAATGCTAGACGGAAGACTTACCAAGTTCTCGCATTCACTTAAATCCATTATTTTCAAAGAGACAAGATTTTCGATTGATGAAGGTAAAGTTCTTTAATAGTGGTCCCTTGTAAACAAAGCTTTTCAAGCCTCCAAGTTTACGTGGAATATCAAGGAAATTGTCAATTTTATGCACCCCTTAAATTCAATGACTGCAACTTGTCATGATATGCAATAGACTCATGGACTTCTACCAAGTTTTTGCAATCACAAAGAACCAATTCCTTCAGATTTGGTGTACAAGAAAGGTCGGGCATATGAACCAATGATTCACAATTCCTGAAAATGTACTTCAATTGTTGGAAGTCCTGCAAAACAATGAAACCAACATTTCATAAAAAGGTACTATAATTTGATTTTTGAGAATTAAATATTGTATTGAGGAATTAGTAAACAATTAGAAACTTTAATAGTAATTACAAATCTACTCGTATGTGTATTGTATGAGATTGAAATTTAGAGATGATAAATCAAAAAGCTAATGGATATTGGCCGATGCAGGCCATGTGGTAAAACTATGCCATATGTTATGCCATGTGGCAATCAAAACATAAAGTGAAGTGCCATGTGCAAGCATGCGAATGTGGGCAGTGACAAAATTAAGCCATGCATCATGCCGTGTTCCAATTAGAGAAGCAATGTTAATGTCACGCACGAGCACCGAGTGAACATTTTTTTTTAAGTCTGATTTAGAGTATATATAATAGCTTAATGTCAATACTATATTCTATCACAATGAAAGTTTTCAAAATATAAATAAAATTTCAAATTTCTTTGAAGTTATGCAAAGAAAATGAGACCAACTTAGAAAAATTATGAGGTAAAAGAATTTACATATACAATTCATTATCTAGTTTGACTTTTGATTAAGAAACTAGTGGCATGCCACCACTTTGGATCCCACCATTTGTAAATGCATTACAACATTATTGGCAAAGCTTCTAATAAATATTTTATTATGTTTACTTAGAAATGTTGCTCCTTAAGAACTAACTTAAGTAATTAATAATGCCTTTACGGTACAGTGCATTCAAATTTTGACAAAGCTAATTCTATCGATGCAGGACAAATCCTGCTATTCAGATTTGTTACATTGGGTAAAGCTCCCCATCACTTGCGACTAACTAGCCTCTTAAGTTTACTTTCAGTAGGAGATGTTGTGACTAGGATATCTAATTTACCACATCCAAATCGAGCAGCTTGAACACTCAGCTCCCTACTGCTTGGGTGTTTTCACTTTTATATACAATATCAATGGATTCATTCTTTATATTTTTGTTTCCTTTATATTTGCTCATTATGCAAATTTTCTAGTAAAACAAAAAGCTTATGTGTAAACAACTGGCACAATTAGAATGGGGTTAATAGCTTACACTAGCACATGTGCATTCTTCTATTAGGTAGATTTGATTTGATTTTGAAATATAGTTATGTTGATTTTTAGAGACATTGGATTAAAACAGTGTTTGAACTTCATCTATATTATTATATATAGTACATAAAGCTGCTTTTAAGGGATTTCAATTTTTTTATTATTTCCTTCAATTATACTCAATTACTTATTTTACAAATATTATACTCATGGATTGATACATCAAAGTGGTTATTCTATTTTATCTCACATACTCTATAATTATGTATCGAATTTAAGTTAGTATATATGAACTTGACCCCGATTGGAAGATGTGGACCTTTTTGTATTGGATGAGGGTGTAAAAGAAAAGTCCGAGCCGGTCTTTGACATGATCTTGCATTCTTTGGATGATAATCTTGGATTATAATTTGTTTTTCTATGTCGAGATATATGAATCCGGACATTTGGACAACCAACAAGGGTTTCTTCATATCTCTCCAAGGAATGAGACCCAAAGTTGAACTCCTTTTGATTGCCACCAGTTGACTTTCCTTCAAAAGGCCACATAGAGGAAACAAAAAAGAATACTCTGAAGAAAGTCCTATTGGGTTTCAGAGATAGAAAATAAAGTGTGGGGTTTTGTTTTCTATATTCCTTCAGCTACTGTCGACAAAAAGGAACAAGGGGAAGCTCTTCTTTAGCTAGGCTCAGGAATGAGGAACACACGGTGATATATATGTAGCGTAGTTTTACATCCAAAGTGAATTGTTTCTTTATGAGCACCGTAGGTTTTGGAGTAGCTAGGATTGGAAAGTATTTGAGTGTGTGAGTAATTATAACTCGGAAATTTTCAATTAGTGGTTTTTGTCCGACTCTCTTCATGGATTAAGTACCATTCTTTGAGAACCACATAAATATTTCTTCTTCTTTTTTTAGTTCTCTTTTATTTACTAATAATTTTGGATTGATATAATTGCAAGATCCATTAGCTTATGTACTATTTTACCATGATTGGTATAAGAGCTGAATGCTAGAATCTTTGGATTTAATTTGAGATTTTTGCTTGTCTCGATTGTTTGTCTAGAAATTATGTTGCTGCAATTATGTTTAAAGTGAAAGTAGAAATTTTGAGAAGTTCAATGGGGAGGAACAACTTTGGATTGGAGAGCTTTTATGATGCATGCACTATTAACAAATCAAGATTTGACTCGAGGTGTTGAATGGCAAGGCTAGGTGGCGAAACGATGAATTATGTTTGATAAAGATGAGTTAATTGAGAGAGCGAGGAGTATAATCCTATTGAATTTATCAAATGAGGTAATTAATAATGGTGGCCAAAGAGAAGGATGTGCTCCAATGTTGTGGGCAAAACTTCTACCAAAGTCATAGATATACTTTACTAATTCACTATTATAGGGCACACTCTAAATTAGCCTCCTAAGAGGTACAATTTGCCTTGTTCTCTAAGGAGTGGTAGAGAAAGTTGCAAGATGAGAATCTAGCACAAGAGGGGGTATGAGACTTGTGATTTGAGGTAGAGATTAACATTGGAGTTTAGGAGAAGAGGTAAAAATAGATGGAAGTCTCACCATGGAAAGTCTAAGGGTTGCATGATATGCTTTGAATATCTCGAGAAGGGGGCACATGAGGAGAGATTAACTAAGACTAAGAAACATAATTAGTAGGCAAAATACTACAAGTAATGTAATATGGTAAACATTTCCAAAGAAAGCACCTATGATGCAAAGGCTATCTTGAGTGTGAATCGTCAAGAGATGCATGGTGTTAGAATTTGGAGTGTTCTTATCGTATGATTTTTCATAGAACCGGTTTACTACTTACTAGACTACCCATGGTGATAGATTTTTAGGGGAATAATGGATCCTCAAAAGATTGTCTAAATAGGGACAGTTCAAATCCAGATGCATGATGGAGTATTGCACATAATAAAAGACATGAGTCATGTAATAGAACTCAAGAATAATTGTATTTCTCTTGAAACACTTGACAACATTAGGTGTAAGAACACCCTAAAGGAGGAATGCTAAAAATCTCTTGAAGTGCCGTGACATGATGAAAGGAAGAAAAAGTGAATTCTTTATATCATTTATTAGGAGAGACCATGACTAAAGCTCCTGTAATTTTACTAGGTGAGTCAAACTCGAACTTGACTAAGTTAAGGCATGTGCCATTGGGACATAAGAATGAGACAAGTATGAAAATACTAAGTGAGAGTGGGTTGCTCAAGGATCAAAAGATAGGGAAGCAGATTTGTGTGAGCAATGCATCTTTGGGAAACAAAGCCAATTTAAATTCACTACAGCTATGCATTCAACCAAGCAATTGATTGGCTACATTTATTAATAATAAGTCTATAGCATATCTCTAGCTTCTTTGAAAAGAGGTGCTTGATATAGACTAATATTCATCAATGAATTTTTGAAAAAGGTATGGATATGCTTCTTAAAGCACAAATTTGAGGTGTTCAATTAGGTCAAAAGTTTAAGGCACCTATTGAGAAGCATTTAGTGACCAAATTAGGTGCCTTATGATCAATAACAACATGGAGTTCGGTAATAAAAACTTTACCAATTTCTACAAAGGAGAAGGGGTTGTGGGACCCAACATAGTGCATTAGTTTCTTCAAAAGGAGGTGTTTGATATATATTGATATTCATCGACAAAATTTTTGAAAAATGTATGGATATGCTTCCTAAAGCACAAATATGAGGTATTCAATCGGGTCAAGAAGTGTAAGGCACTTTGAGAAGCATTTAGTGACCAAATTAAGTGCCTTAATATCAATAATGACATGGAGTTCTGTAATAAAGATTTTACCAATTTTTGCAAAGGAGAAGGGGTTGTGGGACACAACATAGTGCCCTCGACATCAAAGTAGAATGGTGTTGCAAAATGAAAGAATAAGACTATGATTGAGTGAGCTCAAGTGCATTCTTTCATGCAAGACTAAGCAAGGAATTTTAGGCTAAAGTTGTGAACATATGTTGTTACTTGATTGATCAATCTCCACCATCTGTTATTGAGTAAAAAGCTCATGAAGAAGAAGTATGGTCGTCGGGATCCTGCATGACTACTCCTGACTACAAGTATACGGATGTCTTGCATATACTCAAGCAAATGATGGTAAGCTTGAACCAAGGTTGAAGAAGCGAATGATTCTAGGTTATGCACAGAGCTGAAAGGTTACCAGCTATAGTGCAATGGTGCCTAAACCAGTTTTCTAGTCAGCAAAGATGTGACATTAGACATGATTGCTATACTTCAGCAGATTGAAGTCCCGAGACACAATTGGTAGAAAAATGAATCATGGTGTCAATTGTGAAATGGATCTTTAGGTGGAGACTCGAACAAATAACAAGTAATAGAGGTTGAGATTATAATTCCTAAAGTTGATGATACTATAAAACTAGTAAATTCACAACAAAGTATAGCCACGTATGCGTATAGAGAAGGCAAGTTAAACTACTAGTATGTTGTGGTTGTACAAATATTGCTCATGCATTGACTATTGGTAATAAGATGGAGACAAATGCACGTTCATTTTTATTTTGAGGTGATGGCTACTGTTGAATCATCATAGTGGCTAGTGGTTATGAATAAAGAGATGGAGTCACTCCATTGGAAACACACATAGGATTTGGTCGAGTATCTAAAAGCTAGAAGATAGTTAGATGCAATGGGTTTAAAGACAAAAGGAGGGCATTCCTATTGTTAGGTAGTGAGGTATAAGATGAGACTTGTTGTGAAGGAATATTCGCAGTGGAATGACATTTATCATAGTAAGGCATTCTCATATGGTAAGGCAAACTTTTCAAGTATTACTTGCATTAGTTGCTACATTAGATCTTGAGTCGTGCAACCTTCAACATGATGCGTGTTTTCATGGTGAGTGGGAGGAATGGATTACGTGGAGGCAATCGGAGGATTATACTATTTCAATAAGGAAGATCATAAAGTTTGCTTATTAAAGAAATTTTTTGCATGGGTTGAGACAGTCTTCTAGGTAATTATATAAACGTTTTGATGCTTCCATGACTAGTTGGACTATTCAAAATTCAATTAGATAGTTGTGCTAATCCTAAGAAATTGGAAGATGTGTTTTTGATTGATTTGTTATCATATATTGATAATATGTTGATTGTAGCTAATAATATGTCCAATATTCATGTGGTGAAGTGCAGTTGAGTAGTGAGTTTGAGATGAAAAATTTAGGTAATGTGAAGAAGATACTAGATATGAAGATATTGCATGATAGAGCTGTAGTAATTTTTGCGTCTATATCAAAAGAAAATATTGAGAAGATTATGGCGGCGATCAAACACGAAATCTATGAGTATACCTATAGCCAAGCACTTTAAACTCATTGCAGACTAAGGAGGAGGAACATATGTTCCGTGTTTTTTATTCTAGTGTAGTGGGGTAGTATTATGTATATGCAAGGCTTGATATTTCATAAGTTGTAAGCATTGTTAGTCATTACATAAAGCATCCTCATAAGAAACAATAAGAAGCTATGGAATAAATCCTCATAGACTTGAAGGGGACAACAAAAAATTGGTATAGTGTATTGAATGATAGCAATGGTAAAGAGACCACAAGTTATGTAAATTCAAATCATGCTAGTGACTTAAATGAGTGTAGGTCTTGCTTAGACTAGAGAGTAGTAATAAGTTGGAAGAGTGGGTAGTGCAATAAGTTGGAAGGCATTCTTGCAAAACCCCACTACTTGTCTTTGATTGAGGCAAAAGTACATGACACTCAATTTTATAGTGAATGAGACTACATGACCTAAAGGGTAAGTCCCGTTTCTCGAACTTAGGGTTGAAGTAGCAAAACATTGCAATACATCGTGATGACCAAATTGCAAAATATTTGGCCTATAATCCAATTTATCATGAGGAACAAAGCATATGAAATCAAGTGCCATTTAATTTGAGATGTTGCAGTCAAGGGCAAAGGTTGTTGTGAAGAAGATCACAACAACGAAGAACCCTGACATGATGGTGAAGCTTGAGCTCAATTAGCCTTTGTAGTGAATAAGCGCTCATTAGAGCATTGGGAGAGCTACTATGGTGGATAATGGCTACAAACATTGAGCCAAGGTAGAGAGTTATTAAATTATGTCTCATGTTTGAGCTTATATACAAAACTTCTAACCTATTAAAGGATATAGATCGACTCAGATTGGATGAGGTGTAAAAAGAAAGTCCTAATTGGCCTTTGATTTGATGCTTCCTTCTTTGGATAATAATCTTGAGTATAATTTTTTTTTTGATATATGAATCCAAGATTCAGTCAATTGATAGTGGTTTCTGTTAAAAACATCCTTATGGTATTTTGAAGATTCCAAATCTATCTAGGGTCTACTATCATTATGATAAGTGCATATATTTGTCTTAATGATGCAGCTATGATTTCAGAAAAATTGAGATAATAGTGCTGGTCTTTGTGAGTTCAAGGAAGATCGATTGCAAGGATGAGGATCATGATAGAGAACAAGTCAAATATGACAATGTGTTCATGAGGATTTTGAGATACAATAGTCGATGTGTCATCAATGTAAAGTCTTTGGAAGATGACATACCGAGGAGGATCATTGGATAATTGATTGCAAGTCATTCCACATAGTTTGATCATGGCAACATCGGTAAACTGGTGATAAGTGCTTGTGCTATGATAAGGTGATATAAAGCAAATGTATTGTGTTGTCAAGTCTTGAAAGGTGTTGCTCCACAAGTGCATTTTTTTATGGTTGTTTTATGAGTAGAATATGGCCGTTAATAGTCCGAGAACCCCAGCCGCAGAACAGGAATGAGCGTAGCACCACTTGACTATTTTGGTCAAATAGTTAGAGGTCAATTAATGTAAGCACCTACTGACACTCCATTTTGGGAAGCTTTTGGTATCATTTAGAGGAAAGGATTGTATGGGCAATCCACACCTTTGTGACAACTCCAACCAAGTCCCAATGGCTCTTACGTCTTCAAAAGTATCTCTAAGGGAGATTGAAGATGTCTAATAAATAGGATCAATGTAGCTGAAAAGGGTTAGGTGTAAAATTGAAAAGCTTGTTCTATTTTATCATCTACGTGTTCAGTCAAACGGTGTCTGCTATCCATCTATAATACTCTCTACTTGCTACTTTGTATTCAGTGACAAGAGGACGTGTACAAGAATAATGGCATTACTTTTCTTCTAATAATGTGATATATCGATAATAGAGCAATTCATGTTGATTGTAATTTCTCTTAAAATTACTAGTGAATTGCAGCCCATGTTGAGGTTGTTACCCGAAAAAGTGAATATAGGCTATGGGACAAAGTTAAACTATTATTTATTGTTGTGTGCTATTTTCTATGTGTTCATTATTGCCTGTAATTGTTTAACGCTTAGAGTAATCGGTTTGGTTGATACTTCCAAACCTGTTTTTGCTCCTATTAGAGTACATGATGTTATCTTCTGCAAGATAAATTGTTTTAAGTTTTCAATTAATCTAGTCAGCCCTCTCTTAATTGTTTTGTTAGCCCTAATAATAATTTCTTCATATTTATCCAAGGTTTGACCGAGGCCAATGGTTGAACTCCTTTGAATGCTGTCATGATGTAACTTTCATTTATTTTTTTCTCCCTTCATCCGCAACCACACAAAAAGAAACAAGTGGGAAGCTCTTGTTTAGCCATGCACAGAGTGGGGTTGGATGTATTAACGATTGTAACTCTATAATTCTCCAATTGATTATTAGATTATTAGATTATTTGCTGTTAGATATCCTGGTGGAGTGGGTATTGATACTAGACCAAACCAAGTAAAAATCTCTTATGATCTTTATTGTTCCTCATTGATTTCATTGATGATTTCATGTTGATTTAGTTTCAAGGTTAGATAGCTTCTGCATTATTTTACAACGTATTTCAATACTAAAATTTCAATTTTCTTATGATGCAACGACCTTAAAAAATTCAATCTCGAAATATCTTTCCCTTTCCATGTATCATTCTCATGACTTAAAATGACCTTCATAAAAAAAAAAAAAAATTCAAATATTGAAATATCTTTCTTTCCCACAAACATTTATAAAATTTCTAGTTTTGTGTATTTATTTTGTTTATGCTTAATTTTTCAATGCCAAATTTGTTGCATGAAAGAATATTTCTTAAGCAAGTAGTTAGGGTCATTTTGAAAGAAAAGAGAGACGTGCTTTCCATAACGCAACACCACTTTTCTTTTTGTGTACTAGACACATAATAAACATGTACATATACTAATGAAGTAGATAACAAAAAGGTCAATGTAGGTAAATGCTCACCTTAAATTGTTTTGGCACTATTGTCATATTGCATTCGTTCATATCAAGTCCTACTAATTTCTTTGGACCAGAGGAAAAATTTGGAATCCAAGAAGCACCAGGCCATTCAAACCATCTTAGCTCACTAGGAAGACATATGGGACCTTGGAAAGAATTGTGTACATTGTGCATGATGAGCAATCTCAACTTTGCTTGCTTTTGTAAAAGCATTAGCTGTTCTATATATCTCTTTTTGATTCGGTGGCTCCAACACTATGGCTTTTACTACACAATCTCCCTGTATATAGGAGACTATTTAAGTAATGCATATTTATTAATTAGTCAAAGATAAGGAGCACAATTTTAACTATATTTGCAAATTTTACCATGCCGTGGGCTAGAACATCGAGAACATCATCATACAAACCAAAGCCTCACAACGTGCAAGGGGATCATCACAACATTCTTGGTTCACAATATCCATACCCATCAATTGAATCAAGTCATGCATTTCCTACGATTCCGTGCTCAATACTTATCAAGGACCTCTCAATGAGAATTTCTAATCCTATAGTTATCTCGAAATGCAACTATCAATAATCTTTATGTACTCACTATCCCACCCCTTAAAGAAGCAAGCAATGTGAAGAAAAATTCCTTCTCATTATCCTCTAGTCCATCATAACTTATTTTGAGCACATTATTAATGGATTTGTGAGGAGTCCTAGAAAACTTCTTTAGTGTACTTTTCCATTCATGTTCTCTTCTACCACATAAGAAGGAACCTAGTACCTCAATTGCTAAAGGAAGGCCTTCGGCATAATTCAAAACACTATCTCACTAGATCTTTGTCTTGATTTTTAGTTTTTGATGAGTCTGAAAAGCATGCTTACTAAGCATCTCACGAGCTTCACTCTTGTCCTCCAATGCTTTAACTTCGTACATATGATCTTGATCTATCCCGTGACAAGTTAGCAAATGTTTATCTCTTGTAGTAATGATGATCCTTACTTCCATTACCAAACCACTTGCCTTCTCCTGCTAAAGCATTTAATTGACGCAAGTCGTTCACATCATCAAGGATAAGGAGAACTCTTTTTGCAACAAGTCTATCCACGTACTAGATTAGTACCTAATCGACATTGGACAATCCTAATCCTTTTTTCCAATAATAATATCAATAGGAATTTTTCTTGCAAAGCAACTAAATCCTTGCAACCTTTTGAAGTTTCTCTAACATTTGCCAAAAGCTGAACCTTCAAATTGTCTCTAAAGTATCATTATAAATAGCTTTAGCTAAACTTGTCTTTCCTATGCCTCCCTTTCACATAATCCCATCATAAGAGCACCACCATCAGACTCAAGGTTTAACATGGATTTTAGCTTAACCATTCGGGAATTAATCCCAACCGGATGCTTAGCAACATGCAAAGGTGCTCGTCTAAGAAGAGTGGAGATCTCCTTCACAATTCTTTCTATAAGCTTTGACTCATCTCTGATAAAGACAAAAAAAAAAAAAAAAAAGAAGTTGTAGGATCATTCAATTCAAATAAGCAAATAACAAGCAATTACAAGCCAACAATGATAAAGTAGTGCATCACATTTTCTGAGGATCACAACGAAAACAAAATGTGTCACCCCAAAACGCAAGGAATGGGGATGACCTAGCCAACCCTCCATGAATTATGTATATCTCAAGCTATATATTCATATGGATAACTAACAAGTTTGTTAAAAACATTAGAGTTTCTATAATCCACCAAAAGAATACACATTTAGAATTCAACTAGTCCAACCACTAGCAAAGATTATATACACCACTTTCTTAAACCATACCCAAAATAGAACTCCCAAAAGTTTTGCGACATCCCAAATTTTCAACCTGTCCTTCTCTTGAATAAATCGGGCATTTCACGACGCTGTCTATAGGGTTATTCTGCCCGATCACTCTCGAGATAACTAGACTAGCTGGGAAATTATTGGGCGAATTTTGGCCGATAGACTTGAGAACTCGATCGAATCGGCTTCTTTGGACAGTGTTACATCTTTAGAGCCATTGCGGCAGATAAAATCGATTAGAGATCAGAGATAGGTCGGTTCGGCGAGATGTGTGGCTAATCGTGGGTGACATACCACTAAATTAGAAAATTCGTTAACCGGGCACTAGACCGTTTATTGTTTTGGTACTCTCATATGTCAGATTAACTTATGATTTTCTACGACACCGTTCAGTCGTATGATCAGTGGGTTACAAGTGGCTCGAAAATTGACCACGGGTCATTTGCCTTAAAAAGTTAAACTACCTAATAGTCTAGTCACGCTAAAAATGCGGCAAAGAATGAAAATTAAATCGAATTTGAGTCAGATTTGAAATCGGAAGATCGAAAACATGTCACAAGCTATTTTAGGAACGTAATTCGATCTCGAAGATTTTTCGAGATTCGGGAAATTTTACGGAAATTGGATTCGGACGTCGCGAATGGTCAAGTTTAGATTGGCTAAATTAATGGGAAATTTGACTTTTTGGTTGAGCTGTGTGTGTAGGAGATTTATAAAAATTCTGTGATTTTTCAATGTAAATTGGACGCAATTTAATTTATCGGAGAAATTGAAGTTGAATGGTGAAATTCATCCCCTTAATTTCAAAGATTTTGGGTAGTTGAGAGGTTATGGGGGTCATTTGGATGGTGCAATGAACGGCGAGTGCTTTTACTATCAGTGCAAATTGATCTGGAGGATATTCTTGAAAATCAGTTTGGCCTCTCTCCTCATCCTCTTCCCAAGCTGCCGTGAGCTACTTCTCTTCCTTTTCCATTTCTTTTTCTTCGCACGAGCTCTCTTTCCACCAGCCTTTTCTTTCATTTTCGGTGGATGAGCTACGATGGTCTTCCTCTCAATTGGTTGTTTTGAAGACCGCACGCCCCCTGCTCCACTACACTTTGGCTTCCACGGTCAACTCCTCCAGTAAAGTCTTCAACTGGTGCAACTTGGTTGACTCACTACTGCCAGCGAACCGCCTCCATCCGTAAATCTCCCCTCCGTCTCCGCCAACTTCGCTCGCGAGGCCTGAGTGCAGCTTCCACCGAATGAAATCTCCCCGCCAGCAGCTGCTTCGTGCGTCCAGTGAAGTTCCACGCGTCCAGGTCAACCGAAGCTGCTTCTTGACATTTGTTGACCACACGCCCACGGAAGAGGAAGCCCCACGTGTTCAGTCAAAGCCGCAAGACCCAGCTTGCCGTTTGTTGATTGGAAGTTCATCACTACTCCGTGCGTCCAGCGAAGCCACCGTCCACCGAAATCCCACCATCGTTCTCTCTCTTCTGCCACGAATCAAACCCCCACCGAGATTCCATCCTGTTGACTACAGAAGCCTCATCATCCGAAGACCAAAGCGGTTCGTCCGCTTCTTCCACGCAGGCCACAGTTCTGCCCAGTAGCGATAAAACGCTGCAGCTTCTTGGTCAGATTGTTGACTGCAATTCCCACGCTTGATTTCCCACGACGCTACCTGGCCCAACGTCTGCGAGCAGCTTCGTCTTCGCTGCTTCGTGCGTCTCCAGCCACGCCATCCAGAGAAGCCAAGATTTTCACAACATCAGTTTGGCCCAAGTTCAAGCCCAGTTCAGTTCTGTTTTAGTCTTGAAGCCCAGCAAGTTTTAGTTTCAGCTTTGGGCCATGTCTTCAGTCCAGCACTTTCAGCAATTCGGGCCCAGCAAGATTCAGTCCAAATGAAGGCCATTTCAAGCCCGCAAGAGTCCAACAGCCGAGTCTTTTTCAAGGCCCAGTTTCAGCAATCAATTGAAGTCCAGCCCACCAATTTGAAGCTCAAGTAAATTCAGTCCAGAAATTTCAGCAGGCCTAATTCAACTTGGGTCTAGCTCCAAAGCAAGAACAAATCTCAATTGGGCTGAGATTTGTTGGGCCTAAGCCTAAGGCCCGTCCAAGTCCTACTGTGTCGCCGAAAGTCGATTTCGGCCGCTGTCAGCACAGATGTGATTCGATTCCCGCCTTTTGTCAAGTGAGTTTTACTCACTAATGCTTTATTAGTTTGCTAATTATGCCTTAGGTTGGTTAGATTTAATTACATGCACTTAGGTGGTTAGATTAGTTAGAACAATTAATTTAGTGACTTAATGATGCATGTTAGGTGGTTAGATCACTATTAGCGAAGTATAAATGTTTGGATATTTATTAACGATCTCAGATTTTTCCGACCTAAGTTAGGCTCCAATAAGGCAATATGGGCCTAAATTGGATTTTTACTATTTATTTATTTAATTTTCGAAATTATTTATTTGATTATTTATTTTTCCGAAATTAACTGGGATGGCCAATGACCTAATTTCATCTTGATTGTCGTGCATACGCATTTATTTATTTGAGCTCTACATTGTGTGGAATTGAATTTATTGTGGAATTTTAGAAATTGTCCTAAATTGTTTGTTATCAATATTTGATTGGTAATGGCCAAGCATGGGTATATAGCCAGTACGTTGATGGGCTATATAGTAGAGGAGAACGGTGAGAGCTAATCGAGAATGTTATTGGCGAGACCAATGCGATGTTACGTTATCGACATAAAGTGGTTCGGTGATTAGTATCACTGGCATTAAAATCTGCTACTTTAAAGAACGCATTTAAACGATTTATAGGCAAACGCGTGGTTCGGTGATTAAGAAATATCATCGTGAAAACGACGCCTTTAAAGAACTCGACGGTATTGTTTATAAAATGATGTCACCTTGGCGAAAAACGGCGCTTAGAGCGACATCGTGGTTCGGATCGGCGATATCACTTCCAGGAAACGCAAGCGCTTTAAAAGAATTTATCGTGTCGCAGATCGGTATGTCATTGAAGCGAAAACGACGCCTTAAAACACATGTGATTTGGTGAATGAGTACACCACTGAGAAAGCGTGGTATGAGTGGGAATGACCTTGTAGAGGCTCTAATCGATATGTAATCGATTTTCTTGATGATCAATGCTTGTCGAATGTCGTGGTCGTTGGAATATCTGTGTTTAACCTTGAATTGCAGGTTGAACCGAGGCCAAGGTAAGTCCTCCGACTCGTGTTGTGCTTAGGCAACCGTATGGCATATTAGTTTACTAATCGAGTCGTAGGGAGTAGAGACTATTTGAGACGTGGTCTCAAATTAAGCATTTAATGAATAACCATTTCGACCCTGAGCGAGAAGCTAAGGAAGAGGAACTGCGAAGGGAGAAAGACTTTTAAGAAGAAAACTGATCCAGAGGATCTTGATTATAACCCGGATGACAAAAGACTGAGATCCCATCCCTTTTGTAAACCCCGTCTTAGCATAGATAGGTGTGAGACAAGTATGTTGTGAATAGTACATTAAATATATTATGAGTTGTGCTTAATGAAAGTGTGGTTATGAATTTCAATATGAAAAATATGGCCTACTTTCCTATCCCATCGCTTTTATTTATCCTGGGATTTATAATCGTTTCCGTACGTGCTTAATAAAGAAAGGGTGGCGATACATAGTCCTGGGATATCGCACTTTATTAATCGACCAAGTAGAAGGATGTGCAAGGCCCGAGGATCGGGGGCGTGACAAGTTTTCCAAAGGCGCTCGTCTTACTAGTTGCTAACCCTAGAACCTGAAAACATGGAAGATGAATGGAATAAGCAACCATGGCTCGAGTAGTATATATCATAACAACATATCATACTTTCGCATTACACATTTAAAACTCAATGCATGACTCATTATTGTCAAACATAATATGATAACTTGCAAGAACAAAAATGTGTTAAAGGTTACCTCAACCTAGCTATATCAAATAGCCAAATTTTCCATTCATCCATAATAACAAAACTAGCATGAACTCATCCTACCTCATATCAATGGTTCATTCCATACTCAATATCCAAACTCAAGGCCCTAGAGGTGACTCCCGAAATTGCTTTATCGTGTAGCACTTAGCCCGACCACATATAGCAATAGGACAACGCCCTAGAGGTGGCTCCCATGAAATTACGTTATCATGTAGCACTTAGTCCTTTACTATGCATGTCTATAGTACAAGGCCCTAGAGGTGACTCCCATGTGACTCGAGTCGCCATGTAGCACTTAGCCCTTGACTACAAGGCTCTAGAGGTGACTCACACGAAATTTCGTTGTCGTGTGGCACTTAGTCCTTTACTACCACACATAAGGATTTCCTCAACACAACTTGTATCATGTTTCAATAGTCATCACATAACCACATAAATCGGTTGTACCAAAACAACATACATAACCCTTCGAGAGAGGTTGTCGAATCATCTCACAATAACTCAAAATTACCGAGCATTATATCCATCAATATATCACAAATAGATCCTCATTTTCTTACAAGTATATGTCGGTTAATCTTACCTTAGTACATGAGTTACACAAAAATCAAAGATGACATTTGTACTACTCACCGGGGATGCCCCAAAATCAAATAACGTGTGTGTTATTTGATCCTTAATCTCGCGATCCTACCAAATGAGCGGGAATCAACATTAAGTTTAGGTAGCACGCTACATCAACCACGAAACGGCTATATTATGTCTAAATGTTAACAAAACAATTCCTACGTGTTAATAAATCGCATACCCAAAATAAATATTCAAGCCGTTTGTAACAGACACTTAAGTATAAAACTTAGTTACACTATAACTTTCTCTATCGAACCCCGTTATTAACATAATTATATTCAATAGAGAGCCCTTCTATCATACTACAATAATCCCAACTTGACCGTCCCAAAATCAAGCCAAAAAATTGACAAAATAAGGGCTCGGGCCTGCTGGACGCACACTGTTCACTGTGCGCGGGAAACTTCAAAATTTTGTTTTGAGCAAACCGTAAGTTCAAATCACGATCCGTAAATCCCACGGCTCCACAACACCCTAAACTATCATTTCTACAAAATACGCGGCTCAACGACTCCAAAATTGGACTTCGCTGCTCCATTTTCCAAATATTTCGAATTGGAGCCTAAACCCGTAAATTACTTCGATTGGACGAATAATGAGCCTAATCTCTTACCGGGTGCTGCGTTATAAAGTTGAGCCGGCTTGGCGAGGCATCCGTGGTATGCACGTGCCAAAAACCCTTTCTTCTTTTCCCTTCTTCTTCTTCTTCTTCTTCTTTTCTCTCCTTTTTCTTTTTTTTGGTCGAGGGAGCTCTCTTCTCTGTCCTTTTTAACCGAGCCCTCCTCCCTTCCTTTACTTTTTGACTTTTCAACTTATCTTTCTTTCTCTTCTTTTGGGCCCCACCAGCCAAATATTACAAAATGTATTCCCACCAAGTCGAATTATAACTCCAAGAGCTCCACACCAATGGAAACAAGTTAAGGCTTCAAAATTTAGTCATCCAAATAATTCATGTTCTTCTTATTTATACATGACGGTGTACTTATTTTTCTTTTTGATGTATATATGTGATTTATATGTACGCTTACTCAAAAAAGAGCAATTTATAACTTTTTAACGGTGGTTGAGATCGATTCTAAAACTCTTAAATCCTTGAAGCACGATGTCGGTGCTCACCATGGCTTGTACACACTAATAATCCCGCCTCAGGTGTTGCGAACTTTCTTATTCCTTGGAAAGAAATGGGATAAGTGCATCAAAACTACTTAATATTTTGTCCATTGGTTGATCTAGTTTTAACATTTGATTTTATTCAAATGAGTCGGTGAGCGTTTCAGGCGATGACCTCCTAGTATCAATTTCTGATGATTGGAAAAAACAACTTGTCAATTTTATGATTACTATAGGGGTGTCAATGGTCCAACATTTGGTTTTTGTGGAGAATCGAACCAAACCGAACCCTTAGGGTAAATGGCTGAACGAACCAAATGTGATCCAAACTGAACATGAAACGAATCAAAATCGAGTTCAGATCACCGGATTTTCAGTTTTTTTTTTGCTTTCTGTTTCGTCTTGGCATTCCCATGGACTTAGAGAGGGAGAGAAATTGCATCACTTCACTCGTTCTCTCTTCTCCATGATCAATCACCCTTTATCGCTCTCCTTCTCTCTCAAGCAACTTTTTAACATTGACAGTAAACAATCGAAGATGGCCCAAATCATTGAATTCCAAATCCCACTCTTCCTTGTTTTTCTCTCTTGAACCAGTTCGCTCCCTCCTCACTTCCCCTTCTTCACTCCCATATGAGCCATGGATCCTTGTGACGGATCCAATTATCCAACTGCACTCCGAGACCGCGACAAACGAGACAACGCTTCTCCTCCCACTCTCCACGTTAGCAATTTCCTAATTTTAAATTAGTTAGATGAACTGAATTGGGTATCAATATAAAAAAAAAAAGGATTAGGCCTAAATTGATCCAATTAAAAGGTTTATTAACTGAATTGATACTAATGCAATAGGTTTAGGACTGTTTTGGTACTTTTTCCAAAACTATCATAAGAATTGGTAAATTTAAACCTGTTAGTAAAAAAAAAAAGAAAAAATAAATTTCAGTGAAAGATAAAAAAGGTGGGAATTTACGTAACTATCAAAAAGCTTAGTAATTTCACGAAAGTGTTGTTAAATTATCAATAGTTTATTCAAAATTTATATGACCGATAATTTGTTAACTATTAGATATTTGACGTATATCAACTCTTCAAAAAATCTATCAATACAAAACAAATATTCATTTTTTGGGAATGGATATAGAATCGTCCTAGCCAAGGATATGAAATGATTCAATGCGACTGATTCCGTGGAAATGATATCACTTGGTAATTGAGCAAGAACTTAAGAATTTTCGAGAATCATAAAAGGAAGCATCTACACGGTACTAACAATTGAGTGTATAGATTTTTTTTCTTTTTTAAAATGATCTTTATACTTACTTGTAAATATTAGCTTCTTGCACAAAAGATGGACTCCACTCTACTTACCCATCATTAAATGCCACCCCTGGACAAGCTACCCAGCATCAAAAAGAGCTTTCTTCCATAGCTTCACTTTTTCTGAATCCTTCCTGGAACTTGGTCTCATGCTTAGCTAGGGCTTTCCCATAACTCTGTCGCCCCGTCTCACTTCTCTTGGGTCCACTTTATAAAACACCGGTAGAACAGTGAGGTCCTTTTGCTCTTTGCACCTCCATAATCTTCATCAACTCTTCTAGGCACCACCGTGAGGAAGCATAGTCCTTAGAGAAAACAATGATTGCAATGAGCGACATGGCCTTCATGAGCGTTGGCAATATTTGGTTTCCCTTCCTTAGTTCCTCGCTATCAATGAAAGTGTATATTCCATTATGATGTAAAAGCTTTGTAGAGATGACCAAGGAAGGTGTTACGAGCTTTGCCCTCTGAAACTCAAGAAGACCTCATAATTACTTTTGGGTTTTGATGAAGAAGCCATTGGATGATCAAGATTAGCAATCAGAAATGGCTTTCATCTGTTTAGTCTTCACAATTCTTTCTCTTATATAGAAAATGAAGCATAGAGCAAATATGACCAAGAGGTTCCTTAATATGAGTGGTTGACGTTGACATTTGCTATAATATGGTTTATGTTATGATGCATCGATTTATAGAGTACATGGAATATTCATGTTATTTGATAATATACACTGGTATGATTTGCACAATGCATATTCTCGATACATATTTATAAGATTGCATTATTCTTTACTTGATGTCATAGAAATAATGATGATTGTCACTTGCTGAGCCATGAGAGACGCATCTTCTTTTCTCTTTAGCAATAAAAAAAATGCAACAACTTTTAGCTCCGAGCCTATGAAATTTTCTCAACGTGGAGGGAAAAAGCTTCCAGCTTTTTCAGTGGCGATGACTTTAAGTCGAGCCCTATGAAATTTCAAAGTAGAGGCAGAAAAGCTTCCATCTTTCTTGTCAGTGGAAGGACATTTCGAGATAGTCATTAAGAATGTGTGAACAACCTTAAGACGATGTTTCAGGTTTGTTACATAGCCTTTGTGAAAGGTTTTATGAGAATAATTTTTTTTTCCTAATTTGCCTTCACTGGATTGTCGTGATCCTTTTGAGTAATAATTTAGAGTATAAATGCATTCAGATTTTAAAAAAATTCTATTACGTACTAATTGTGCAATTCAATTTTTATTTAGGCCACACTATTGTCATGGCTACAATAGTTACTAATACGACATTTATTTTTAGTGTAATGACCAAGCATAAACCCATTTGAAAGCAGATAAAAATATCTTCAAGAAAGAACTGGGTCCCAATTTCAAAGGTAATTTTGAAGAAGAGCAAAGTGGCAACAAAAAAATTAAATAAATAAAGTGACGGTTCAGACTTTAGGCAGAAGGCAGTGTCTCAACCCTAAATTTGGGGCGGAGGTGACATAATTTCTTTTAGATAATGTAAAGAATTTTGACTAAGTGCACACTTAGCGGGACACATTAAGGGACAGCTTGAGCTAGTCAACTCCTAACATTTTCTTATTGTTTGTAGCTTGACCTCAACTTATGCCCTTATGATATGGGCCACTTACCTCTAAGTTGTTTTCTCCTAACACGTGCCAATGCAACATCTATGGATTTTAATAAAGCATTTTGTTGAATATGAAATTTTTCATATATTGTGGCATCCCGGAAATTCAAAGCAAGCCTTAAGGGGTGTTAAATGTCTTTAATTAGGTGATAGAATTTTATGGCTTATGCTTTAGCCAATTTGTCTTTTAATTTAAATCAATTATGCTTGAGATTGTGGAAATTCAAAATTAATAGATTAATGCTTGGCCATATGATTTAAATTTCAATAATTAAAATATCCAAGACTTTGGCCAAGATGAAAATTGAATTTTAGAAATATTTATAAAAAAAAGGAATTCAAAAAAAAAAAAGGGGATTAATTTTCGAAATGGCCTTGGACCCATTAGCCTAAAGCTTGGTGGCCAAGCTAGTCGGCCATTAGGGCCCAATAGGTGGCTGTCGACCAGCCCAAAGTGAGGGCCGGTTGGGCCTAAGCCCACCCAATTAATCCAAAAACAAAAATTACAAGTGGCCAAAGGAAGAGCATGCATTGGTTGGTCATTAGGTGGATCAATCATTGCATGATGGGATTAAAGGGATATAAAAGGGGTTAGGAGAGAGAAATGGCCGGTTGTCGTCTGTCCGTCCAAAGAGGTGTCTGCGAGAGAGAGAGCTTGAGCAGAAGAGAGAAACCGAGAGAGAGGAGGTGGAGCAGAGTTGCCGCCGCCCGATCCGCCGTACGTCTGCCTAGTCCGCGACTTGGCCAGACGCTGGCAGTTCATCGCTGTTTGTTCATCTTGGAGGCAAGTGGGGTCCTTAACTTCTTGCATGTCTGTTTTGTTGGTTGTATGTTCGGTTTTTAGTGTGATTTGGGCGAAAAACCGAGGTAAGGGTTGGATGTGTTCAAGCTATGTGACTGTTTTCGTTCGGTTTGTGGTAGTCAGTATCTTAGTCGAGCTTGCATGTATTTGGAGTGCGATTTTGGCTTCGGTTTCTTCATAAAAGTTGAAGCTTAACATCTTTTAGTATGACATACTCAATTTCATGGAAAACTACGGTGATATGTGGGGTCAAAAGCTCTGTTATACGGAGACCTCAGATCTGCGAAATCTTCACTGACCTTTTGTTGATTTCTTGGTTGCATGTTGATTTCTGTTGAGATCTCTACTTTGTTGTCTTCTTGAAAGTTGTAGGAAACACCTTAAGCTACAACATACTCAAATTTGAAGCAAAAATAACAAGTATAACTTGGTGAATCGGTTAGATCTTGGAGATGGTTGATTCTGGTGAGGTGTACCGAGACACCTCGAGACTTCATGAAAGTTAAATGGTGACCATAATCTGGGTATTTGACCTGATCCCTTCACGAAACTTTGTAAAGGACACATTGTTACATAACATACTTAAATTTCAGAAGGAACTAAAGAGATTTGATGGGTGAAATCTAAGAAATACGGAGAAGTGTGTTCTGGACGAAACGGTAGTGGTTCCAGAAGTTTCGTAGGGCTATATAAATTAATATAAAAATAATTTGGCTTACAGTTCTTAATAAAAAGGTACGAAAATGTGTTGGCTATCTTCCTCTAAAGTTTCGTAATTTTTGGAGACCGAATGGATATTTTAATTGAATTTATTCGGAAACTGTGCAGTGGGTTTAAATCCGAGAATTTTAGGATGTTTTTTGGAGGAAATTGTGAAATTATAAGAAATTCAATTTGGCCGCGAATTTTATATAAAATTGGGACCCTATAAATGATTTTTTGAATATTATGATTTTGGGAAAATCATGGATATTAAATATTTATTTATGAAAATAAATAATAAAATAATAATAAAATAATGAAATAAAATAGATTTTTATTTGGCCAGCGGATTCAATTCCATTTGTGTGGCACTTGTGTGATGAGGTCTTTGTACATGCATTAAGTTGAAATACTTATGTGATTAAGCTATGACATGTGCATGACATGTGAATTAAAAGCAAGTGTGATATGTTTGATGCCATGCCAAATTTCCATGTTAAATTGAGATAAAGATAAATGTGGGATGAGAATGAGGTTGTGGTGGAGGATGTTGTCCTGTGGCCTGGTGGCGTAATTTTAGATTCCTCGGGAGTTTCGGATGCCCGGAATGTGGGGGGCCGGAAGCCCCGTTGGAGGTTTCTGCCCGAAGGGGAGTGATCAAGATGCCAAGATTAGGGAAAGCAGATCCTGGCTAGAAGGGTAAAGGGCGGGAAGCCCTCGTCGGAGGTTTCGCTCAAGAGAATGCCTTGGATGCTAGTTGAGACAAAGTAGATGTCTTAATGTGGGGGTAGGGAAGCCTGAAGTGGCCATGAGATGGTCGAATCTTTGGATCCCTATCGGATATCATCAAGGGATGATGATGATGGTGAATTTGATGATTTGAGAAAAGATAATGTGGGGATCAATTGATAAGTAAAAGTGGGAAATTGATCTATGATGCGGATATGCATGGTGATGCATGGCTGATGATGATATGATGATGTGATATGCATGGTGATGCATGGCTAATGATGATATGATGTGATATGCATGGTGATGCATGGCGATGATGATATGATGATGGGATATGCATGGTGATGCATGGCTAATGATGATATGATGTGATATGCATGGTGATGCATGTAGGATGATGATATGATGATGTGATATGCATGGTGATGCATGGCTAATGATGATATGATGTGATATGCGGTGATGCATGGCTAATGATGATGGGATATGCATGGTGATGCATGGTTATTGATGATGTGATGATAATGATATATGAGATGCCATGATGATGATATATATGCTATGATGATGCATGAATACGCGACATCAAAAGGTAAGCAATGCCTGCATTGTATGATGGTATGCATGGTGCAACGAAATAAGCATTGTGGATTTCCCTATATGCGAGTGGTTGTCCTACCCCTTTGGGTAACATTTCGTAGATTAGCACTATGCCGCTTACCTTGTTTTTCGAGCGTGGGGTATTTTACGGTCGTCACGCTGGAGTGGAGTGTACGGAGATAGATTGTCCCTCTTGCCCGGATTGACGTTTATCCGAAAAGTGCGTGCTTAGTTATGTATGATATCGGCCTGGCCGGGGCCTGTCATACAAGAGTTCCCCGCCTGTGCACGTTCGACGGGATGGAGCGATGCGAGGGATGTTGCCGCCCGCCACCTGACACACCGGGTTGGGTGTGAGACCCGTCGCGAGGAGTAGGAGCTAGATCACTTTTTGATGTAGATAGTTGATGCTGGTGATGGGAGGGTTTGTGTTCATGTGATGTTAGGGGTCGAAGTTCCTTTTTGAGATTTTAGGTGGGACATGGCGGAGTCTTAACCTTTCTGGTTTTTGTACCGACTGAAGGAAACCCCATCTCGCTATATGTATGTATGTAAGCAAAGCGTCAACGTTATTTATAAAATCGTCCGTTAGTTGGTGTGTATTTGTATCATGGGTTAAAAGGGAGATAGATGACGATGTAAATTTTGCTTTAAAAGCTATGAGTCGCGCATGGGACCGCTTTAAAAAAAAAATGCCTGTAATCTGGCAAGGCTTAATTTAGCCAAGAGATAGAGATGGTAAAAGATGTAACATCGGCACTATTAACGACCGAAGGGTTCGGGATGTTACATATATATCATTAAAAATATGAGAAAATTTAAAAAAAAAAATAATATACCTATTGTATTAATGCCAATTCAATTATAAACATTTTAATTATGCGAATTCAGTTCTAAACCTTTTGAGAATTTGCCAAATTAGACATTTCGATCGAAAATGCCGATATAGCCGATTCAATTAACAACAACTATCCTATGAGGTGCATTGGTGTCATGTGAACAATTTTTAAAAATTGTCTGAATTTTTTCCTTGTCCTTTTTCCTATTTTCGTTCTTTTTTTTTCTCTTTTTGTATTTTTTCTTTCCTTTTCCTAGTAGCTAGTCTCAAGTGATGGCCAATCACCAGCGATGCCCAGAGAGGACTTGCCTCCAGCCAATCTAGTGAGGGCCACCCTCATCAACCATAGGCAAGGACAACCTTGCCCGAGTGAGCCCACCCTCAATGACCAAAAGAGAGGGCTACCCTCACTAGCCATAGTGAGAGCCGGCCCTCACCAAATTTGGGAGAGGGTCGCCGCCTATAGCCAACAAGTTTTGGGTGAGTGATCTTGCCAAAGACTAGCGAGGGCTCATAGGTCCTCGCTAGTGGCCGGCTCCAACAAAGAAAAGAAAAGAAAAAAGAAAAATAAATAAATAATTTTAAATTTAAAAAATACTTAAAAAATTACAAAAATTATCTATGTTAGCGTTAGTGATACCATGTAAGATGGCTAGCTCTACGTTGGTGAGTTCTGACCAAAATTAACCAAGTGGACTACATTAAAAAATTGTCAAAAGGTTTAGGATTACATTGGCCTAATTAAAAAGTTTATGACTAAATTAATACAAAGGCAATAGGTTTATGACTTTTAAAAAAAAAAATCCCTATAAATACCCTAGACCATTTATTTGATAGTTAATTTCACAACCAAGAACTATAGTTCTTTTTTTTTTTTTTTTTTGGTCGAAGAAGAACTACATATTTAATCTCTTTCATAGCCATGTATCAAACTCTCACCTGCCACCTTGCACTTAAGTCCCCCTTAAGGCGGCTCAAACTGCTCTTGTGGCTTCTTTTACTTCATTCATCCAGATAATGTAGTGCTTTTGGGCAACGCTACCCTTTCTAGCTTAAAGAATTACATGTGTACCACTAGACAAGGTGTCCTCTATATCACCGATCCCAGAATTGGTATTACCGTGTGCAATCCTTATTATCCTCTCTTACTAGAAGAGTTATGTGAGAACTAGGACAAGTTCCTCAACGATCATTGGTCCCTCTCCTCAAACCATATGTGGAAGCCATCGATAGATTCTCTTCAATTTTCTTGCTGAAAGAATCGTGTGTGAACCTTAGAACAAGGTCCTATGCAATCACATTTCTTCCCCCCCCTCCGAAAACCATATATGGAAGGCATTGTATAAATCAAGTCATCTTGAATCTTGATTATCATGAAAAGAACTAAGAAAAAAGAAAAAAATTGTAGAAAATTTTCATAATCAACCTACCACAATTGATGTTAGGATCAAAATACCTCTTTCTTAAATTAGTGGTGTAACCGTAAGGCCATTTGTGTAAATCCATTTTACGTAGACAATATATGCTATAACCATGGGGGAAAATCCTAAAATGCATACTAACACGATCTCCTCGGTTTAGGCTAGCATTCAATTCCTCCAAATTTATTTTCATCTCAATCTATAGCATTGCCCATTGCTTGACATTATCATCCAACCACCTCAACATCACCTCCTTGACACCACCAGTGGATCTGCAACATCATATGATTCAAGAAAAATATCATTCCTCGAATCACCTTAAGAAATCAATCAAACAGCTCACCCATCAAATATGAGATCGGCAACTCCTCTTCCATTTTGGATATTTGTGTTGACACATGAACTTTCGCCGGTGGTCCAATAGAATTAAAACTCAAGACTTGAGATTCTTAATGGCAATAGGTTTGTTTCTCGAAAAAAATAATCATTTATTAGAGTAAGAAATTAAGAGTATTCCACTCTATTTGTATTTAAGTACCATTTTTTCAATAAATCAAATGTTGACTTTTGGAGTCGACTTTTAGTCAAACCAAAGACTTTGACCTCGATTAAAGGTTTCAAAATTCATCAATTTAATTTTTTTAGAAATTTGATTTAGGGACTATGATAATTCAAGATTTCAAGCCTGTTTCGATGATTCTCCACCTGGAGATGATGGTCAACATTCAAACATAAGTTTAGGGCTATAGTTGACTTTTCACTATAAAGTCAAGGAGTACATTATAACCCATTAGGGCCAGATTAATTCAATATCATTATCACTTTACTATTTGATTTTTTGAGAAATAAAGTCCGAAAGACCTACATGCATGTTTAATTTTACAAATGCATGTGATTTTAGATGAATGATAGGATCGATGCATGATATTGTGGGGAATTCCCGGGATCATATAGACCGCTTCATTAGGGACTTATAAATGTTATTGGGCAAGGGAGAATATAATAGGTCAATAATGGCTATAAGTCACAAAATGGATTGGGTAGATGTCTTAGAGGGATCTATGCATGAAAGACAAAGGTTGACCTCGAGGCCAAAATCTAAGTTTTTGCATTGAGCTTTCTTTGATAATTGATCTTGACATGATGTCGTGTTTTTGATTGTTTTGATGTCTACGTTGTCTCTTTCTATTGTATGTACTAATTATAGATTTCCTAGGATAGATCTAAATTTGCATTCTAAAGATGGGGAGGACACGGGCGGTGGAGGTCAATGTCCATTTCACCATTATTATGTAATATTCATTTCCCGACATATGTCTTAGGTCCTTTTGTTGTGTAAAACCCGACATGTTGTGGGTTCTTTCTTTCTTTATTCTTTTTAGTTGTGTTTCTATTTTACATTTCTAGTGTTGCATGGTAGATTTATGCTTTCCCTAGTTGTTTACTTATTGTCTCACTCTTTCAATTCAATTTGATGCTTGCTTTTCATTTTCCTTAGAAATGGAATAACACGAAAATGACCAACCATGCATGATTGCTTAGTTTAGGACTAATGAGCCCGAAAATGTAAGAAGATATGCATGGACACCTTAGCTAAACATGATATACCGTAGGTACCGAAAGGGCACTAATAGAGATATCAAAGATAACCTAAGTCCCTGAACTTAGATATTTGGTTGCATAGAAATTAAGGAAATGCTCCCGACCCTCAATTGGGTTTTCTAGCCATCCCCAAAACGAGGCTGAGTGGTGGCGACTCCCATTTTATTTCTAGGTTGTTTAAAAATAACTAGACAGTATAAATGAACCGACTTCACGAGAGGTATGAGTTTTTGATGAAACTCACCATGGTTTAGCATACCCGCTGCGGGAGCTCCTAATAGATGAAGTGATGCCATCCTTAGGGAATAGAGTACTTGAGAGAGGGCTATCCACAGTAAAGGTACCATTAATTCCAATATCCACACTCAACCTCCTCTCGAGGTGTCTCCCATATGGTTATGATCACAACACTTGTGGCCGTCGAGTAAGCGAGTTAGGTAGAGCTCACGATATTATGGAGGGAACTCACAAGAGACTTGATTCGAAAGGCAAGGTGATGACATCTTTTGGAACATGAGCTGTGAGGGAATTCTCATGGTCAGGTACCCTTAAACCCAACCTTACCCCTTCCTCTCCCTGTGATGGGGGATTGGTGGTGAGATTGGTCACAGCAGGCTTGGCAACTCCACTAGGGAATGGTTACTAGATTAAGAGGATTTGAAGCCGTTAAAAATGTTTGTCGTGTTAGCTAACATGTATTATGTAGGATCGCTTGTGTGTCGAAGTCATGTGGAAAATGAGGTAAGTCACTAACCTCGTGTTAAATGGTCTTGTAAGTGAGAGTTATAAGGGGAAGCGTGCTTTGTAACCCCTTTGTCTTGCAAGTGCTGAAAGGATGTATGTATGTCTATTGGGTTATATTGAAGTGCTAGTTATTTAAACTCAAACGCATGTTTACATAGTTTTAGCATGACACACGCACACACAATCATGGTCTAAAACCCCAATCGCCCCATTTATAGCCTTAAAGGATTTATAGGTGGAATCTGCGAGTGAACACTCGAGATAATTCATTACTTACATAAACCACTCGTCAAATCGATAAAATAGTACTAGCCGACGATAGTAGCAGTAGGTAAATATTTTTGTCCTTTGGGATGAAGACCTTGAGCCTTTAGCACTCTCGCCTTAGGCATCAAAACCTCACAATTCATGCAAGGTGTGATTTGCGCTTGCCATGTGTTTAATAGGTAAGACACCTTTCCTTTTTTATCATTATTATTCCCCTCTTTCCATACTTTAGTTACTCACTTTATTTTCAACGACGATACGTTTTAATCATGGGTGCCCTTTACGTTTTGGTTTAGATGGGTAAGCCCAAATTGGATGTTGTCTTGGTCCAAGGAATCTCAAGACCATATGGGAGAATCTCTATCAGAGACATCAAAATTATGTGGAGAAGCGTATAGGTTTCCTCCCGACCTTGCTAAAGGTCGAACCTGTATGGCAATGGTGAAGGGATTGGCCCATTTTGGAATCCCATGACCTCCACCTTCGTGTTTAATTGATGTGAGTTGACCCCCACAATTGAGAAGTTTTGAAAAGCTGTTGGGTTAGGTAAAGCTTCCTAAGGGTTTGTTACCACTCCTATTGACAAGATTCTTCTAAGTCAATTCCTCAACATTCCTACCAATAAGATTAGGGCTATTCGTAAAGGAAATTCGAATTCTATGCCATACATTCCTTGAGCAACATCTTCTTAGCCTAAGCCTAAATCTGAGAATCAAATTCCCCGTGTCTTTCTTCTCATGTTCTTCAGCTTTATAGTGTTCACACGTATCTGAAAAACAATTGCTTCCCAATTTTTGACCAATCCAACCTTTGCAAGAAATTTCTCTTTTTCTCCTTGGGTCTGCTATGCTAGCAGCCAAAAAGAGACAAACACCATCTATAAAATAACTGAAAAAAAAAAACAAAAAAACAAAAACCGAAACAATATGCATCCTTTGAAATTATTTAAATGGGGAGAGGCAAACAATAAAAGCACATACACTTTAACTGTAGGTGCTAATTTTTAATTTAAGGTCTTAATTTTCCCGATAGTTGCATACTCTCAAACATTGCTATAACAATTTATTCAAAATTATATGCTTCCACGACAGTACCTTGACGCATTTCCATAGCACTGGAACAACTCATAATGGTCACACCACCATAAAATATTTGACCTCTTGATCTCTTTGTAGACTTCCACCCCACAAAATTTTGTAATTATAAACTTGGACCTGTTAGAATATGAAAGGACCAAATGACATCTAATAAATGCAAAAAATTTTAATTTTAATTTTAATTTTTTCATAAAAGGAAAAGATAAAAACATATTAAAAGTTTTAAATTTTTATGTTTGGAACGTGATAAGCCTTTTTTTTGTTCCCAATGAGTTATAAATTTTTCAAATGATGCACCAAAATCCTACTTTTTTGTTTCTCTAAAAGATTGTCTGTCAATTTGATCATCACTTCTCCATTGTCTTTGTACATTCAAATCTCGACACAATCACTTAAGTAGTATACAATAATAATGCCCATTAAAGTGCATCACATTTTAAAAAGAAAAAAATAAAGCATAAATCGCCAATATAGGGATTTTATCTTCATTGACTTGAGTAGTATAACTACCCACTCTTAATTCAATGGTGGATTCAAGTGCTTGTGTAATTTTTTGGCATTGGATTGTATCAAATACTAAAGGTTTATAATAACCTTATCATACTAAACATTACTTCGTGTAAAGGTAACTATTTTGATTTTTCACAAAAAATTCTTCTTTGATGATTGATTTGTAATTTGTCATGCTTTAGATTTTTGTACTTAAATAATGTTCTCTCGCAATAGTATTATATAATAAAAAATAAAAATCCATGGCCAAAATTCGTACTAACAGATCTTTTGCCCATCTGTTTATTGTCGATTGGGCCGGGTCCGTCAACGTTTTTGTCTTTTGATTGTGGTCCACAATTATTACCCATATTCTAGTTTGTTTTTTGCCTCCGGATGATAGGCGGATGCTTTTCCTAGTGACCGATATTATCAATAAAATCATTCTTTATTAGCTTAGGAAGACAGCTCCAATTCTACTTTGTACCGATTATTCAATTGGCAACACGATATTAAAGCAACCCCTTGATATCCTGCGCTACCATTTTAATATCATTGTTTATTTTTGTGGACGAGATATTGTTCTTTTATTTTATGCAATCCAACCCGATCTAGTGGGGAAAAGAATTTTGAATGCTACATATGGAATGCGTCTCCTGTTTCAAGAACACCATAGCCTTTATCACTCAAAATTGCATGCATCTTTTATTTTTGAGTCTTTAATTTATAGAACTCACTTAATATTGATGCAACCTATTTATATGTGATGTTTGTTCCTATAAGCAGATAAAACTTTTGCTGCTGAAATGGGTCCATTTTCCAAGAGATTATCATCGACCCAAATAAATCTAGGCTCAATGCAATGTCGCATATTCAAATTCCCTAGTTAGTGTAATATCTTGTCGGAGTAATTTCTTATGTAAGATTAATGCGACTTCAACATGGCAATTTTTTAGAAGGATTAGGAAAATTGATTCACTCTTTCATTGAAATTGCTCTAGTATACCATTTCATGGATTAAAAGAAATTAAAATAGCTCCATACCTTTATATTGACAATTATCTTTATTTATGTGTAATAAAATATCAAAGTTAGTCGAGATGATTCAAACCTCAAACACAAAATATACCTCATGATCATACACCAAGACATCAAGTTTGAAACGCTCATAGTGTTTTTTCCAACGAAGAGAACCCTAGAGTTTATATGTAAGTTATTGGGCTCCGGCCCATATGGACCCAAATAACCGTATTTCACCTATTAGGCTTGTATGTGAACATATTATTTTGTACTATATAACAACATATCCAACAATCTCCTCATATGTTCACCATACAGCACAATCTAATAAGGTGGTTAGTGTAATGTTCATACAAATAGGAATCATCTACATTCAGTACAAGACAATCAACTTGGATGGATCAAAGAGTTTTTTCATACATTAAAGTATTAAACTCAATCATCATTTGCAATCCAAATAAGCGAATCATTCTTATCATAAATATGTTCTGAGATCAACAAATCAAAATAAGTATTAGTAGTTTTAGATTCAATCTAAACTCATCCAAATCCTAAAATAAATCTTAGACTTAGTTTACAAAACAATATATGCATAATAGTCAAGTCTAAGTAAGCAAGTCAAAATAGTCTAAGGCCTTACAAATATAAGAAACAAGCACAATAATATTCACAAAATAGAGATGGCAAAATGCAAGTCTCAAGTAAATGGACTCTTCAAAATAGGCAATAGTAAGTAAATTGTCATTCATTCATTCATTCATTCATGTTAATCAGGATCTCACTCATTAAGCTCTTCTCCCATCTCTATCATCCCCTATAGAATGTCAAATATGAATTTCATATTATCACGAATTCAATCATTTGAATAAAACTTATTACAATTCCATCATGCAGAAAAGAACATATATTGATGTCATAAAGTATCATAATATCATGTTCATAAGCATCAAGCTGGTTTCATAAATTATGAACAAGACTTAAAAAATGTGAATTACAAATAGCCATCAACTTAAGTTTATTTGTAAGAGAAACTATTGTCTAGTTTCAAAGAATAATACCAATAGTCAAGTCACTTACAATAACCTAGTAATGTAATATCAAGTTTCAATTAAAAACAAGACCAACAAGATTTTAAATAAATAATCGTTTCTATATTTCAATTTGGAATGTCACGAGTTACTAATTCCTTAAAGTCAAATAATCTAGCATCAAGTTTGGAATGAGATCATTTAACCAAAATGATAGTCAACCTAATTGAATTGTATCATTAAATTTGGAATGACACAAGCTTCCTCGATAGAACATTTGAATTAGGTTAAAGTCATCTTCATCAAGTTTAGAATAAGACAACTCACCATTTTCAAATTATTTAGCAACTATGAACATCGATGAAACATATAAACTATGCTTATCATTATAGCCAATAAATGAAGATTCGATAATTCAAAACACACAATTATAAGGTAAGTAAATGGTAGTTAAGACTTGCCTATATAGTCTTTAACCACATTTCCCCACTGTTTTGAATAATTGATCTTTATGCATACCTTTTGGTGAGAATATCGATATGTTATCATTCGACCTCACATCGACCAAGGTTATAACCCATTGTTCTCTCGTATAATTCAACAACGCATGTTTTAGTCTCACCTGTGATAATCAAGCAATTGTCAAGTCGTCAATAATGCTCTCTTTAATTCAAAGCGAAGACATGAGAAAGATAGTCTTCACTTTGAATTAAAAACAGCATTATCGACTGACTTGACAATTGCTTGATTATCACAGAATAGGCTTAAAGAATTAATCTTTAACCAAGTCAAATAAATATCCATAATCATATTCTTTATCTACTCGGCCTCTTCGTCGGCTGAGACTAAAACAAAAAGTTCCGATTCCATAGACGACAATACAATATAAGTCTGTCGTTTGGATTTTCAAGTAATAGCAATTCCACCCAAAGTAAATACATATCCACTAGTGGACTTACTATTTCCAATATCCGAGCACTATGAGGCATTAGAATATCCATCCATAGTTGGAGGATAACCAGAATAATAGAGAGCATAATCTTTAATACCTTTAAGGTATCTCATTCATCTAATGAAGGCATCCCAATACTTTTTACTAGGATTACTAGTAAAACGACTCAACATGCTAACTATAAAGACTATGTCGGGTCTAATGCAACTCATAGCATACATGAGACTACCAAATAGTTTTGAGTACTTTAACTGATCAACAATGATCCCTTCATTAGGACTCGTCATTATTATAATCACATGGTGTCTCACTCGGTTTACACTTATCATATCTCCAAATAGAAAGTAGATGCTCAATATAATGAGTCTCGGCTAAAGGAGATGACTTGCCATTTAAAGCTTACTTTTATACCAAGAATGATATTAGCAATACCAAGATCTTTCATGTCAAATTCTTTAGCTGAAGTAGCTTTCACGTCACTCACTCTAATGATCGGAACCAAGAATTAACATATCATCAACATACAAGCAAATGATGACTATCTTATTTGACATAGAAAGATAGTAAAAACATTTATCTCGAATAACTAGACCGAAAGCCATAACTCTTTACCACTTTGTCAAATTTAAGATACCACATCTTATGTGCTTGTTTAAGACTATACAAAGATTTGCTCAATTTACAAACTTTGTCCTCATGACCTTTCATAACATATCCTTCCTAAGTTATTCTATGTAAATTTCCTCATTTAACTCCCCATTTAAGAAATGGATTCACCTATCAAGCGCATGGAATGGATAATATCAAAAACGAGACCGTGGCTCACGATACCATGAATGGACCTAGACTTAGGATCGGGGAAGGAAGTAAATTCCTGGGTATGCATCCCACATTGGGCGAACAACTCCCTGTTCAAGCCCTTGGGGACAACCTTTTAGCGGAAAACCACTCGGCCCTTTAATCCGAGCCTAGAGACACTCGGAGGATGCCGGGATGGAAACGTTTCTAATCTACCCAAACTCATTTCTCGAAGGATCCTACCGTTTGCCGGAGAAGAAGAGAGATTTAGAAAGCCATAGAGGTTTTTTCACAAAGCACACTCTTTTCTTCGGGGGACTCCCCCGCCCAAACGATACAACAACAATGCCTTATATAGGCAAATAAAAGGAAACAAGGACACCACGGGGACCAACTCACGGGTCGAGAAACAAACGAGAGGCACCGAAAGCCCTTTCGGGAGGATTATTCGTACACTATGAATAGTAACCGTATGGCGTAAACAGTACATTCCCCTAGCCTATTGCTACAAAAGTGAATAAAAGATTTCTTTGCTGGTGAAATTGTACGGACTCAACGATCTCGTCCGTCACGAGCATTGTAGCTACATCCGGAAATCTTATCTGAAGCTGTCTTTCTAGGAGATGTGCTTCATACTTCCGCCGGAGGGCTTCAAGGTCTTGAGGTGAAAGAATCTGGTTCAACCTTTGAGATGAGGATGCTTCATGAGCCCAATGGGATGCTTTTCTTAAGCGCCCAGTATTTTCACTTGGTGTTGTCAGAAAGCTTGGCCGAGGCCAATTGGAGGGCTGTGCATAGTAGGATGTGTCCATATGTTGAGATGAGGACGAAGGTCCACGTTCGTAGGATTACGGGGACAAAGGACCTCCAAAGCGTGCATAGGGGTCTTGAGTGGAATTTGGACAATGTCATCTTCATTTGTCATTTCATGCTCTTAGGACGATGCAGCTTGTCCGTATTGCACGAGTGCGTCCTTAGCTCAGGGTGCTAGGTCATAATGATCCCACGTAGTGAGTACATTATTCCAAATATCTGCGGGAATGGTCTTGTTTTCTTGACATAGAATTCTCAGGTTCTCAGTATTCATGTTCACAGGATCTAACGGATCTTGGATAAGATTTGTGAATCCCGACTTCTCGGTTGTTTTTGGAGTGAGGTTTATAGGCTGTGGTTCCTATTTCAAGTGGTGCATCGAGAATACCGCCATTATTTCTAAAAAAGTTCTATGGTCGTCGAAAATGCAGGGATGGTGTGAACTTCGGGATTAGGTGTCATGGTTCTTAGTTCTCTTTCTAAGTCTTGTTTCCAACATGTAGGATGATAAAACCAATTTAGAAAATCTAGAAGATTTTATCGCATTCCTTTTCGATGTTTCTCCAAGCAAGAATATCCGGTGAGGTTAGCAATGAATCTTCTTGTGGAATTTCAATGGCTATCAAGTACTTATTGGTTAAGTACCATAATAGCGTTTTGAGCTAATCGGGGAAATCATCTTCCTTCCGGATAAGAGGATGAATAAAAGGATAATTCAAATTTAACCCGAAAGGATAAAGAATCGAACCTCCATTGAATGCGAAAATCACGGTGGCATTGCCACATGAGGTTCTCCATGTTCTCGAGAAAGATCATTTTGGGATTTGCTGAATAATCTCCTGGGGATATTTACGGCTTGGCCGAGTCTTTAATTTTCTCAATCTTGCATTTGACTCCATGATTGAGCATATGAAAGCCGAGGTCTTTTGATGTACATGTTGATCTCAGCTGGTGCTTTGGGTCTTGACAAAAAGCCGGCAAGAACATTCTTTTTCCCAAGGAATATGTTTGGTTTCAAAAGAGTATTTGAAAACCATTGACCCATCGAGTTGAGGGATTTGGAATGCGTTTTTTGTTTAAACTTGGTCATCGAGGGAAAGATGCCATGTCTAGTTCGACCAGGAAGTGATGGCCGATAAGATGAAATTCAAACCTTTTGATTCCCTTTTTGACTGCTAGGATTTCTTTAAAAGTGGAATGGTAATGCATTTCAACCTGGGAAAACTTTCCACTCTTGTAGGCACAAACGTGTTTCTTACCATCAATTTCTTCGAATAGGACGGCTGCCCAGTATTCATCGGCGGCGTCGGTTGAAGAATTCTTTTCCTATTGATGGTATTTGTAATGGTGGGAGATTCTGCCTAATCTCCTTAAGCTCGATAAACGCTTTAGTCGGATTTTCCCTAAGGCGGGGAGTTCTTTTCAGCATGGATTGCAAAGGAATCGGCAGGCAACTTTGCAATGTGTGGGACAAAAACCTTGAGATAATTAATTATCCCAGAAATTGCTGAACATGTTTTGTTGTGAAGTTATCTTTAGGAAACTTCGGTAGTTCTTGAGCAATATGTGGCCTTTGGATAGTATGTACCTTTGTTGAGGTGCATACCAAGAAATTCAATTTCTTTTGGGCTATGTTCA
The DNA here is from genome assembly GCA_016097615.1 of Eucalyptus dawsonii. NCBI lineage: Eukaryota > Viridiplantae > Streptophyta > Magnoliopsida > Myrtales > Myrtaceae > Eucalyptus > Eucalyptus dawsonii. Next base: position 44,637,941 of record CM027875.1, read on the forward strand.
TTTTCCTTTGAGAAAGCATAATGCCATGCTTTTCACGATTTCTCGCAAATTTCTCAAAGAGTTGGCAGTGGCTTCTGTTCATCGTGACCAGTAGAGCAAAATATCATCGATATACACCGTCTGCGAGTTGACAATATGGGTTGGAAAATGCGACATGGTCTTTTGGAAAAGAGATGAGGCAACCTTTAAGCCAAAAGGAAGAACTTTCCCACTGAAGTGCTGGTTTGGGATACTGAGAATCTGTTTTGGTTCTGTCTTCGGGATGAATGCCTAATTGCCAAAATCCGGCTTTGAGGTCAATTTGGAATAGATATGGGCCTTAGTTAAACCACTAAAGAGAGAATCTGGATGGTAAAGGGAACTTATCATCTTGGAGGAAAAGATTAAGAGGTTGATAGTTAATTACCGCTTCTCATTTTTCCTCTCGTTTTGCTCGGCGTTTATTGACATAAAAGGCTTCACAAGCCCATTGAGAATCAGAAACTTCAATAAGGCCTTGTTGCAATAATTGAGCATTCCCTTTGAGCTAAAGCCAAGTGTTACGGCTTCATTCCCGCATGACTCACCTTTGTTGGGTTGATGTCTTCATTTTTTTTGAAGGAGGCGAACAAAGAATTTTGGATTTTCCATAAAGGATGAGAACATTTTTTAGCAAATTCTGAGTGAGATTCCGAACAAGATTCTAACAGCTCTCTGCATGATTGGATCTAATAAACTCATTTGGATGGAAAAGAGTCTCCGACTATCAACGAACTCGGAGAATTGATTTTTGTATCTAAGACCCTTTCCAAGAATGATGCGGAGTTGAGAGATTTGAGTCATGATGTCCCACCCAATTAACAAATCTTTATTGGGAATGTTTGATCCAAAGATTTTGCCTTTATGGAACAGGGGAAGAACTGGGCAAGAATGGCAGGAGTAGTTTTGACACTTGTGGAGAAAGTATCTCCAGAAGCGGAGTTGAAGTATGGGATATGAGGAGTCCAATACTCTTCAGGCAGAACTTTAGTATCCAGAATGGAAGAACTTGCTCCAGTATCAATCAGAGCAATGACATTGATGGGTTTGGCGAACTTTGAGGTGAAGATTTTTACGGGGAAATGGGGACGGATTTTGACTTGAGAATATGTCGGGATTTAGGTTCACGAAGATGTGGGAGATATATGAAAAATGTCTTGATTCTGATTCGTCGGACTCGATCTCATCGAAGATTGGTAGAAGGGGATAACACAAAGTGTTTGCTCATTGGTTCTTTAATGTCACGAGAGAATAAGGATTCAATGTCATCATTTTCAAGGGACATACCCGTTTCACATTCAATCGATGATTCGACCTTTTTCGCCCGAGGACAATTTTTGGCAAAATGTCCTTTCTTGTTGCAAATGTAGTAACTGATTTCATATGGCCTGTGTGGTCCTTTCTCTTGCGTATGTATCGCCATTTCTTCTTTTCCGGAGTGCTTGGATCCATGTTTGGATCTTTTAATCAGTACTTCTTGTAGTGCTTTTCTTCCGGGAATAATGGCCACAAGTACCATCACAATCTTGTTTGGAGCATTTGATTTTTAACTTCTAATGGGAATGTGTCGATTCAAGACGCTTGTCATCTATGATGTATGTTTGGACCATTCGATGCTTTAAGCATAATTCTTCAAAGGCATAAATGGACTTCTTGCTGAAGTTCTCCCATGGGAACGCTTGTATCCTTCTTTGCTTTCCAAAGAAAGATCTTTCAAACTGTGATAGCTTCTTTGGGAATAGAATTGATGAAGACGTGCTTTAGGTTTGATCTCGCGCATGTCCAGAAGAGTCAAGCATTAGTCGATAATGCTTATCAAGATGCTTTTTCTCAAGGGAGCAGCATCTTCTTTTCGAAATTCTCTTCTTTTTAGCTTCTTTGAGATCTCCTAGAGTTCCCACAAAAACATGGTATAGGTAAATAAGGGCATGGCTGTAATTTGGTGACAACGAAACGTAAGTCGGTCTTGTGCAGCGGTGATCGCCACAAAATTTAAGGCTCCGTGAACCTTGTAACAAAATTGTAAAGGACATCATTCATATCATGGTTGGTGATGGATCGTGTACTCAACCAAGTATGAAACTCTTCAAGTCTATGTGGCCATTTTGAATAAGGAATATCGTCAATGGAGAAGAATTGTTTTGATGCTATGGACATGCCTGGCGTAATGGTTCTAGTGGGATTACTTGTCTTGTCAAATTCGGATCAAAATAGTTTGATTCCATTTCATAGTCCGAAAGAGTTATCGGCCATGAATATTTGCGAGTTGGTGGAATGGTAAGGGAGAATCAATTATTTGGTCCGAGGAAGGAATAAGAAGAAGAAGAAAGAGATACTCGAATCGATGTAGTATCAGGTTTGTTCAAGGAATGTAATCTGTCTGGATCGTGATCGTGCTCAGGCTGTTGGGTAATAGGATCAACTTGCTTTACCCAAATCCTTCAAAAAGGATTCCAATGGATTTGATAACATCATCTGGTCGGCCTTTCTCTTATGACAAGTGAGCTTGATTACGTAGGTGGTGTCTTCTCTTTCCCACTTTTCTCTTTTCAAAGCCTTGAGACGGCTTAGTATATCCGATTCTCTTCTCGAAGGATCTTGTGGAATATTGGCAAAAATGACACTTGTGGTGTCAGATGTATACCCAGCTTGAAAGGGGGCTGCAATGGATCGAAAGGTCTGATCTTCCTTCTTCAAGAAGTTGAATTTGCTTCTTGAGTTTGTCTATTTACGTTTTGGACTTTCAAGATAATGGTACCCAATATGTTGTCCCGATTCCAAGGCTTGGAGCCTTTTACGAATTCGAGAAAGTATCTTCTTGGTACCACTCATCGTATCTTCGCAGATCTTGTTGCACATTTCCAATCTTGGAATCAATAGCCTTGAAGGCATTGGTGTTATGTGCCACGCAGTCTCGATGCCAGCTTTAGAGCGGCTTCGGCGGCGAGGGGGTTTTCTTCTCTTCCATGTTCGTCCACGTCTGTGGGAGTAGGTATTTTGGGAATATGGCGATATCTACCATGTGGATCAATAAACTCTTCTGTAGCAGGGAACAAGAATTTAGAACTTTCTTTGACAAGAGGAGGAAAGTCAGTATCTTGGAACATGGCGATAGAAGAAGTGGGTGGTGTTTCTGTTGGAACTTCGAGGGGGTAAGAGTGTTTCTTAGCCCACTTGAGGATTGGCTTATAGAATGGAGATGGCTTTTTCTGGAGTGAGAAGGTGGAGGTGATGCCTGTGGATCCGTAAGGTTCGAGATGTAGCACGAACTCGTGGCAGAGGTGAGGCATAAGATACCATGAACCGGTATTTATCACACTCACCAAGAGTATTCACGTGAGGAATCTCCATCTAAGCACTTCGATACATCTTGTCCTCGGGCTTTTTCCGTCGTGGAGGAGATCTTGCATGAGGATCTACCTCATCGCAGAATTATAGTTAGGAACATTGGCAAAAAGGATCTCAAAAACAATGACTACGCTGTCTTATAGTAATGAACAGATGTCCATCACCATCAAAGTGTCGAACATGCTTTTTTTGGATCTCGTCGAAAATTGATTCGGGAACACATGGCTCAATCATGAGGATGGTCCGGAAGATGTATGACCTTCTTCCTTTCCTTGCCAAATTTGATGGAAACAGCTCCATCTTTTTTCGTACGACTCGAAACCGTGGATCGGAACGTTTGTTATGCTGGTGTAGCTTTTCATAGTTGGTGATCCAAGTCTCGGAAGAAGCTGGGCCAACGTATCCTTGGGATCTGTCAGAACATGGATGATGCTTGGTCATTCTCATGGAGAGATGAACAACGCGGCCTTCATTACCATTGTTGAAGTTGAGGTCGAGAGCATGGTTCGAACTCGATAAACCATCTGGAATGTAAGGTTGCACATTCAAATGTTTGAGGGCTCCGGAGTCAGTACTTGAACTTTCGTAAAGAGAGAAGTTGGGGGGTCCGAAAGAGCGATGTTGAAGTTTGACACAAATTGTCACACAGCATTCCGCATTCGAAATGGGCTTTTGAACAAACACCGATGCAAGCATGCTTCGTATTGTGAAACTCCCAGATCCAACAAAGCGATTCTTGCCACTACTGGCAAACCTTTACGACCATGGAAAGTAAGGGCAAGACGAACAAGCCCATAACGAACATGAGAATATCCCCGGTTGTACCCATTGTCTGGGGAAATTCGAGGATCTCGAGAGTAACAAAGACTTTTTCAAGAACTGAATTGGATGTCAAGCCAAACTTGAAGGACCGAACGCATTCTTTACTTGCTTCTGATCTCGGTGAATGAGTTGACGAATTGAGCGGATAGGTGAGAATGATGAGGGGTTTAGCAAAAGCTGAATAGGGGTTAATAAGAGGAAGCTGAGTTTCTCGAGATCTTGGTTTCATCGCAAGAGAGACTTCATAGAGATAATCTATCTAGAAGCATTTAAAACACGAAATTCTGAGAAAAATTGATAATGACAGGAGCAATGGCAAGAGAAATGGGTGCCTTGAGACTTTCGATCTGGCTACGGCATCGAGCACGTGTCTCCTGCCTTTTATATTATCCATTCCATGCGCTTGATAGGTGAATCCAAAGGCTGAGAAGATCCTCACACACCATTTGATGCACTACAAAGTGTTGAATAAATGCCAAAGTAATAAGAATTCATATAGTTAATAGATGACACACAGGTGAATAGATATCAAAATAGTCTATTACACTCTATTGTTTATAGGCCTTTAGCTGCTAAACGTGGTTTGTATCTCAATCACTATTTAGTTTATTCTTCAACACCCATTTACAGCTCTGCTTCCCTCAGCTTCCCATCGTCCTAGCACATCCACCATACATGCATAATGCTCGTGTTTCAATTTACAGAAGGCTCTCATTAAAATATATGAACAAGCATCTCCCCTTTTATAACATGAAGAAAGCAGTCTCGTGGAGTGTGATCTCATCTGGTTGTACCAGTCCGCGTATCATTTGGCTAAACAACTCCATAGCCCACATCCCTGGCCATGCGTTGCACACCCGCAAATAATGGCATTCCAGGTGACGATATTCTTCACCCTGAGTCTTTTGAACACTACAACAGCATCATCAACAGCTCCACACTTACTATACATGACTACAAGAGAATTGACAATAAATACATCACTTCCCAATTGCAGCTTTATAGCTGACGCATGGACCCTCCTTACCTCGATCTAGGAGACTCTAAACTACAGCAAGAATTTAAAGCGCTTACAAATGAAGATTGATTAGGAAGAACACTCGTTCTCATCATGTCACTAAACACCTTCAGGGCATCTTCATGCTACCATTCAAGCCATAACCAGTTAGAAGAGCTGTACATATGACCACATTCCTATGCACTGCTTCATAGAAAACTTTGGTTGCTTTCTCAATTCGCTTGCAGTTAGCATAGAACGTGATAAGAGAAGCACATACAAATACGCTAAGGCCGAATCGATTCTGAGAACGTGACCGTGAATCTGCATGCCAAGAGAAAAGACAATGCATTTGCACAGGCACTCAATGCACACGTCAAAGTACTCGAATTGGGCACAGCACCAGACTTGAACATTCTCTCAAATACATTTAAAGCTTCTCCACTCTTACCGTTTTGGTCAAGCCTGCCAATCATCGAAGTCCATGAGATCACATTTCGGGAAGGCATTTGCTCAAACAATTTCACAGCATCGTCCACTTTGGCATTTTCACAATAACGATGAATCATCGCATCTCCATGCAAGACTTGCGGCATCTGCTTTGAAAAATACTCTCTGCCCACTCAACCTGTCCAAATCGAAAGAACCCATCTATCATCGTCGTCCACGAAACAACACTTGGTTCAGGCATTTCATGGAAAAGCTCTTCCGCCGCGTCAAGTCCACACTGTCCAAGCAGCTCTTTGATCATCGTGTTCCAGCAAATTGCATCTCTCACGGGCATTTCGTAGAATAGTTTCAAGGCATCATCAAGGCGGCCAGTTCTACGCGACCCACGATCATCTTCGTAAATGAACAAACATCTGGGCATTGAAATTTGTCCAGAACTCCCGAGTTTCATCTGGTTGGCCCCTAAGGTGTCCAGAGACAGTGGGACTGGGCTACGGTCGCATGACTCACATGTCTGAATAAGCGCCTGGAGAGATGCAGGTTTTGGATGAACAGAGCGATGAAGAAGGGAATGAACGCAGTGCAGGAGCATCTAAGATTTGAGAAAACGGCACGAAATCTCATCATGATGACAGGCTCCTCTGCTCCTGTTGTTCCTGTGGGCAGAACACACGAGACATCATCTGGTTTCTTCCTGCTGCAATAATGTTCCCATCCTCAACAATCACACAGCTGTTCAATCAAAGAGTCCAATCTGAAATCATTCACTAATTAAGACTGAAATACTGATCATCTTAATTAGAAAATAAAGTTACATATATGCAATGCACCTGGTTACTGAAAACCAGTGTCTTACCCAACTGGAACTTAAGGCTGTCCAACGCAAGCTTTGCCTTATATAAGAAAAGAAATAGATCTTGTTACTTGTTAGGACAAAAAAATATGAGAATAAGAGTCAAATTCTCTCATGCATGGATGCATAAGGGAAAATTCAAGAGGAAATCAGCGTCACGTTGCCGGCAATAAAAATATTTCAGTATCATTATGCAGCTACCAATGGAACAAATGCATGCTCACCACATACTCATCCTGTAATACAGATGCAAATCCCACTTAACAGTTAAACTGATATGGTTCTAACAACAGCACAGCAAAACGAGAACTAATTTGAGAAACTACATGTTGCTCAGTTCAGTGTGTCTTATCATGGGTACCTCAGAGGCTTTTCTTTCTGTTAATGAGGTTTCACTCAAACATTCAAGAAGCTTCCTGGAGTTTTAGCCGGTGTGATTTTCCTTTACAAATACTATGGCATATAAGGATAAAGAGAGATCCCCAAAACTGTTGTGAAACCCCCTGCATATCAGAATTGACAATCAGCATCATGGGATTTTGTCTCTATTCTACTGAATAACTTATGTAAACTCTGTGTTTCTTGTGATCCATTTTTTTCTTTTTCCATATCCACACCACAGTGCCAAAGAAAATAACCACCCAACCAATTATCCATGGGTACAACCAATGTTCACACTATTCTCGCGACTACAAGTAAATTTGGTTTTAAATTTCCCTAGGTGCTAAAGTCAAAAGGTGGTAAAGGATTGCACCGTCAAGCAAACGCCTTTCCTGGTGGCTTGCCATCTCATTGCATCTTCTTCATTCCTCTCGGTTTAGCCTCTTCAAAATCCTTATGAAACGCTAACACAGAGTCCTATCCCAGTGATCAATGCTTCTGACAATTTAATTGTCTTGGCAAACCTATCACCTGCTGCACATCTTTATAATAGGCACATACTACACATCCACATTTCCTATACAACTCAAAAGCACCCAAATCCATTCTCCCTCAAGCTACAGCACCCGGATTGACTCGTTTTTTGCCTGAATGGGGACTAAACCACCCCATGTACACCCAACTTCCCTTGTTGCACTCTGCCTTGCTTGTTTTTCCTTTAAACCTAGACTTCACCTACTTAATTCAACAAATTATCACCTATGAAAAGAGAGAAAGAAAACCTATACCTTCTAGGGATTGTTGCTGATTTGCTGCATGTAATGTCGATTAACAACAGATGCACTACCCAGCATCCACAGACAACACTTACAAAGAAACACTTATTCAACATCTCTCGTCCAATTCAACTTCAAGTTCCCACGCAATTCTAGCACCAAACTGGAATCCGATCCAGACAATTCCTAGTTTGATTGGCGTTTTGCACACCCTTACTGCTAGCTCAGCAAATCTAACAGTTGAAAGGAACAGAACTCACGTGAACCTTCCTTAGAGGATCTCCCAGCAAAGAATGGTCCCTTTTGGGCTCAGCGAAGCCCAGACAAGAACCTTGATCCAACCTTGAATTTTGAGCCCTCGCGCGAGAAAGGATTCCTGTGACGGGAGCTAGCAGGCGCATGGGGGAGGATTTGCCAATGGTTCTTTCGGGTATTTGTTAAGTCCACAGAAGGTGATGAGAAGAGTGTGCATCGGGCTCCAGTTATGTTAGGGATGAGTCACCAAAGTATAAATAAGTCTTCAAACTTATAAAAAAATACAATCAAATTCTAAAATATATTGAATTTATGTAATCAAGTCATACTGTTAACTTTATCCAACTCGACTAATGGAAATTATTAATATCGCTTTTTCTTATTATTTCATCTCTACATATTGTTTGAGTAGGGGTGAAAATAATCCAGATGGGTGGTTCCCATCTGGAATAAAAAACTATCCACTAAGAACGGTTCAAAATTGGAATTAAGAATCACCCAATTCCTAGATGGGTCCAAACCAAGTCCCTAATCTCTACAATTAATATCATGTTGAACCTAATTTCTATTTAACCACTCGGGGTCAATCATGTGCCACCCTTCCAACTCGGGGGAGTTGAGTGGCTCAAATCCCTACATTCTCGGATGGATGACAATTTCATTTTAGGAGTAAGTTTATTTTACTCCCGCATAATGAGCAGAAGAAAATCAAGAAATGAGTAGAAAGTATAATTAGAGTAGAATCACCAAAAAAAAAAAAGAACCTAATTTCTATTTTAGAGCACTAAAACTTGTTTAGCCTTATATTTGGATTGAATTAAGAGTCATTGATTTTGATTAAGGATTGAAAATTATAAGTGAACGAATATACAATACTCATTTACTAGCAAGTGAATTTCTTCAAAGGTTATGATATAATCCTCTTAAAGCTTTTTCGATATGGGGAACATGTGGAAAATTAGATTCTACAAAAGTCCTAATCTCCGCATAAGTTAGAACATTAATCGCTTGATTCATTTTTTTCAACATCAACCTAATTTAATCATAGGAATGACTAAAGAGAGACTAATTGTGTTCTTAAAACAAGCCGTTAGCTCTCGATTTCATATCATGACAACAAAACACGACAATATTTATATACATCTCCAATTGGTCCTCTCCTTCTTCTTTATTTGTCTATTTGGTTTTGGTTGAGAAAGCAAGTAAATAAATTATTAGAATGGGAAAAAAAGTAAGAGGTTAATCCTATTACACAAAATTAGTCAATAAGGCCTATTAACTACAAATATACATATATGCACATATATATTTGGTCAAAATACTTCAAAATAATTAAGTAATTGTGATGGAATTTCTTTTTAAAAAATGTATAGACCGGTCCGATCCAAATGGGTTGGGAATGGACCTATACTCGCGTATTCTACTAAATTGGAACCAACAATCGAACCGACCCTAATGGGAACCATCGATTGCAATTTGGTCAGTCCGATTCCGAGTGGTTCAAGCGGTTCCTAGTTCTTTTTTCATACCCCTAGCATTGACATGATTAGAACATGGAAAATAAGACTAAAACAACGTCATTTTGATTTAAATATAAATTTTAAACTAAATCTTAATTAAATTAGATTTATAAAAAAAACACACACACACAAAAGGAAGGGCAAGGGCTGCAAACCCCCTCCCTGCCACCTCACCATCATAGAAAAGCATTGGCAAGGATTGTTGGCCCTTCGCCAAACCATGGCAAGGGCACCTCACATTGGTCGGCCCTCACCACAATCTAGCCGAGGGTGGTGACCCTTGCCTAGATTTAGGTGGAAAGCCGCGACTGTTGCCTAGTAGGCAAGGGTTGCTAAGCCCTTGCCAACCCTTTTCGATGATAGGGACGAGAGTTTGCTGGCCTTGCCCTTGCCTTGTGTGTATGTGTTTAAATAATTTTTCATTTTTTAAATTTAATTAAGATTTTTGTTAAAAAGTCATTTCATTGTACTTTTTTTTAATAAATTTTAAGTTTTAATTGTATTTTCATAATAAGTTAAGACTTTTGGTGCACTTCATTGTATTAACAACAAATTCCACACTCTTCGTGCAACCATTGGTGTCCGTTAAATCCTTTCTTTTTCATTGATGGTGTTGATTGAGATAAAATAAAAATAAAAATAAAATCAATTTCCAGTAGCCTTTCCAACCCTCCAACCTTTAGAGATGGATGTTGGGTAGGCTAATTTAGGCCTAGCCTCACCAAGTCGATTGACTTAACTATTGCTAGTTAAACCTCAAGGGTTATACTTTTCCTTGTAAGGTCTCCTAATTTCCACCCAAAATTTTCTTCCAAGGTAAGTTGGAATATGGGGGTGACATTATGGAATCTCCCACTCTAAGAGTTACTCATGTCCAAATCTTATGAGTGTTAACCCAACAACAATATCTCTTTAGGCGTGGAGTTGCTTATACCCTCTTGAGTTTAACCCAAGAGGACACCCCATGGGAGAAGCCAGCACCTATTAGCTAACTGCATCCCGCCATAAGAAGTAGCCCCATCCTTTAGGAACAGGAGCATAAGGGGTCACCTTCCTAGGAGAGTTCTCCCCTCTATTTTCTTATAAGCCTTTTAACTTTTAAGAACTTGCTTAGGTCGAAAGTTATTTAATTGTATTTTTTATAAAAAAAACTTGAAGGTTTAATTGTATTTTCATAATAAGTTAGGACTTTTGGTGCACTTCATTGTGTTAACCAACACATTCCACACACTTTGTGCATCTATTGGTGTATGTTGAATCCTTTCTTTTTCATCGATGGTGTTGATTGATAATAATAATAATAATAATAATAATAATAATAATAATAATAATAATTAAAAATCCTATTCCAGCCGCCTTTCCAAAATTTTGAGCTTCGCGTCGGATGATATGCACTTAAGTACATGAATTCTCATGTCAAGATCCCATGGAATTGGAGTAATTTAGTCGTATCTATTAAAAAACTAATTCCAACATTTCAAATATCGAATAATCGGAGTAATTCACTAATTCAAACATTTTGTAACAAATTGATTTTGCTCCATCTTTTCAAATGTTGATTTCTCACGTACGTGCACGATGTCCGTGCCCGCTTGCTAAGTAATAGCAACGTATTGTCCACGAGTGTGCATCCTTTGAAAAGCATTGCATCTTTGGTTAGGTTATTTCTCCATTTCCAAATGATGCCATATACATATAAGAGCTCATTTTCTGGACAACCACCAACAACAGAGACATCTTCCATCACCATCGTAAACGTGATTAAGCCCACCACTTATCGCCAACGACAAACCCTCATCAATTTCAGATTAACATCAAACGAAGTGATAACTTAAAATTCAAGATAGCTTGTAACGACAAAGACGTCTTTGTTTTCTTTAACACCTAATTCCAAGATTAACTGATGTCATTAGAATGGGGTATATTAGATCTAAGATGCTAATCGATATGATTATAAAGACTTCATCTTTTGATGAGGTCACGTCCAGAGCGCAGATTAACCATTTGAATATTGTAATGCTTTTTCTCTCTCATGTTTGAGTTTTTCATCATTTATTTTTTTAGATAAAAAAAGAAAGAAAGTGGGGGTATATGCAAAAACAACCCGAAGAGTAATCTATCTCCTTTGTTCTTTCTGAGAAAGTGGAATGAAAGGGAAAGTGATAAGACGTAAGACAGCTGATTGTCCTTTCCAATGGCGTGCCACGCACGCGTTTCTAGTCGTCTAATGGCTGATTAGACGATCCGACGGCTACCTCTCGAACGGATTTCAACGGAGCTGATATACACTACATCGGAGTGATAATCACTCTCGCGAAGGTTGATGTTGCTACGTGTTTGGGAATATCACTTGATAGATTATTGCTTAACCATCTCATAATCGGAAGCTTATCAAGAACATCAGATGTTTTTTTTTTTTCAGAAGAGTAATAGTGCTTATTATACTGACAGTTTCATTTGGTCATAACTTTTCAAACTTATGCATAAAATTTCAATATAATTTTTCTAGTCAATTTTCACCGATTCGTTAGCATAACCGTAATTAGTAATTTCTAGCGAAAATTGATTAGAAAGAGGCATATTGAATTTTTTTGTAAATATTTAGGACTAAATTGGTTGAATTTGAAAAGTTTAGAATTGTTGAATTTTATATAAGATTGACTGAGTAAATTCTTCAATAATTACATATGCCCTTTTTTTGGTCGAATACATATGCCCTTTTGACTTGCAAAACAATACTTCATTTAACATGCATGTATCACGTAAACCTTTCTCTATGCATGTGTACGAGAACCAGCCTTGCTCTTCTTTGTGCTCGTTGCTCTTCTAATCATCAACGAATCGACTCCCCTCATCTATTCCGCAAGAATGATTAAAGAATTAAGGTTCTGGGGCTTCTTACACCTACTTATATATGAACTTGCTGAGAACTCTTGTGGGATATTTCAACGATTTTGAATTATTTAAAGTAATTTTTTAACGGATTTGATGGTAATCATTATCACAATCAATTTGGTGACGGCTCTATAATATTGACTTGATTTGATTCTTTATCAATTCCTCTTTATTTGTATAGAATGATAACTTTCTTATCACAGTAAAAACATTCAGAAAATAAGAAAATTTCTTTTATCTTTCTATGTAGCTGGGTTTTACATACAACGTTGTTATTTCTATCTTCCCTTTATTTATTTTAAGCAGAGTAATTAGGAAGATCTGTAAGACAGTGCTTGCATGCCTTCAATTTTTTGTTCTTATTTTTTTTCATCAACTCAAACACTCTACCTAAAACAATTTTGATCTTTCAAGGACATAAGCTTTGATTTTGTCTTTTGTCGGCCAACGTAAGTCTCGTTCTTCTTGGTCTCCATAATCCACAACTACAACTGGCGTTCAAAGAATCTATCTCTGTGGCGTTCTTTGTTTTATCAGAAGAAAGGGTTCTAAGAATCCTGCAGAAACAGGAACGTGCATCTTCCATGAGACTTCATGTTGATGTCGGACATATCGAGAGAAATCACTTAATGCGCATTCAAGGCTTCATCTACCCAGTGTCAGGGACCATGAGCTTTTCTCGATCCTTTCTTTAACACGGCGGTGATACGATGGGTCGATCTCTGGTATGGTATCCACTTATGCTCACCGACGATGCACTTTCTTTCTTCCAACGGATGATCTCTCGCCCATCACTGCTTTAATCTCCAATTTTGCTTGCACTGTATACGTAAGTGAGGAAAATTTAAAAAAAAATTAAACTTATTATACTTATCGCAATTTAATTATAAATATTTTAATTTAACTAATTTATATATATAAATATTTTGATAAATTGTTAATTTTAATCAGAATAGCTGACATAAATGTTAGTTATTTACGTGACACCATTGATGCTGACATGAATAACTAAAGAAGAAGAATAAGAAATTTAAAAATTGTCAAAATTAGTGCTAACCACACATGTAGGACAATTGGTGCTGACTGATCCTCTATGTTAATGTTTTTGGTCAAAATTGATTGGAATAACTTCATTGATAAACCATCAAAATATTTAAGAATGAATTAATATATTGAAATGTTAAGAATTGAATTAGGACAAGTACCATAGGCTTAAAACTATTTTGATAATTTTCATTCTGTAAGTGCTGTTTTTATCTTAAAATTTCTATCTTATCAACTGTTCGTGAGAGAAAAAGTAGATGTGCCATGACAGGGTAGTGAGACAATGAGATCTGTGAAACCGGAACCGAAGAAATTGATAGCGGATTCCATGTATAGATCTTAAGTACTCGCATGTTCATTGTTCCATCATCTAAAGCCATCTATATAAAGATAATATATCAGATCAATCAAACTCCTTGTGCAATTTCTCGGAAGGTTCCGCTGGCCGTCAACCTTCTCAAAGAGATCAACTGCTTTCATTTTCAATTCAGGTTTGTGTCTTATCACTATAATTGAAAACATTTACTGTAGTTAGATGAGAATGACTCTCCATCGTCTCTATATTTATAAATTAACTTAACTTCTCACATATTCATTTTTCCATATCATCTAGAACCATCTCTATAAATAATTTTTGCCATCAATTAAAAGTCCTCGTGTGATTTCTCATTAAGGTTGCGTGGCCGTCAAACTTCCAACGAAATTAATTCGTTGCTATTTTCAACTCACTTATGATGACGATTTTCTCTTTTATAAACAGAATTTTTATTGTAATGATGCTCTGTTTGTTTAGTGAAAATGAATAATTTGAAAAATATTTTCTAAAATGATCAATTTATCGCTTCACGAAATGAATTCGACAAAAGTTTTTTTTTTGTCAATCTGAATGTTTAAATATAAATTGTTATTGATGATGAAAAATTTTCATTGATTAATTATCTTAAGCACACAGATGATCATTTTTAAGAAAATATTTTTAAAATTATCTATATTTTACGAAATAAGTGCGAATGATTCACCATGTTCCATATATCCTTCCCGCAAGTAAATGTTATTCCAAAGCAAAAGCATTTTGCTTTCGAGTTCGATGTACAAGTGAGACAACGACAATGGAAATACAGAAAACAATGACATCGGGTGCCTTCCAATGCTCTTTTCCCAATATATAGTTAATGTGATTTTCCTTGCTAAATTTGCTTTAAATGAGGATACATTACACAGGTCATCTCAACCATTTTTTCAAATAAAAAAAACTTTCAGACCGAGCCCAGAATTGCTCTTTCCCAGATGTCCCCAGCGCGAACGAAGGCAGATAAAATGACTATGAAAAACTAATGCAAACACAAAAATAGTCGCGGACAATACAACCAAATCCGAGATTCAACATTACTTGACGTTAGACCTTTGAAGACGACGGTCATAAACATTCATATGATTTTGGAGTTTTATATATAGAAATCAATTCCTTTCACTTCCTAATTCCTCGATTCCTTCGGTATTACTGACGTTTAATCATTCGAAACGAATTTTACTTTATAAGATTCTTGCATGCTATATTCTGAAAGAACGTTGGAAATGACATGTTCCTTTTTAGATTCGAGCATGAATAATTGTAACGTGAACCTGAATAGTGTGCAAAATGCGCATGAGGCCGAAAAGACATCCGGAGGACAATCGAACGCACAGGAACACACTCTTATTATTGCAAAAGAGCAAGAGCAACCCCACAATACAGGCACATCAACAAGACGGGACCTATTCCAACTGGGTCGACCCATCATCATTCCACCTTTTTACAAACCCTAGACGACACAAACCCTAAACGACACAAGTCGAAAACAGGAAACCTAAACACGACCTCAGGACCAGGACTCACATCCTCGTAGTCCTAGGTAAGACTTTTAGCCCATTCAGCAGGAGGCGGTCACCAACTGCAGCGCGTTGGGACCTTTTATTCCAGATATCCGGCAAGCGATGATGGTTATATGGCGAGAACAAGACCCGGCACGGACTTTCCGGCCCGGCTCACGCTGCTCTCCCCACAGGGACTGGCAGTGCAGCGGCGCGATCTCGGCCGTCGAGGGGTCAGACGGCGGGGAGTGGCCGAAGTGGGTGACGGTGAGTGAGGTGTTGAAGTACTCCCTCACCTGGGTGACTATCCCATCGGCGGGAGACCGTCCAGGCGTGGACCCAGAAGATGGAGCGGGTGGGGTCGGAGCCCTCGGCGAGCACGGTGGGGCCGAAGGAGGTGGGACGGAGACGGGGACGAAGAAGGTGTCGTCCGGCTCGGCGGCGCCGGTGAGGAGGCGCATCAAGAACTGGTGGGAAGGGGGGCCATGGAACCACCACTCGAGGTCGGGGGCGAGGATGCGGTGGACGGCGTCGCAGTCGCGGCGTCGAAAGGGCCTCGTACAGGGCGCGGACCACCGTCGGTTCGCGAGCTCACGCTCCTCCAGAGCTGGCGGTCGAGTGTTAGCCAGTTCTAGACTATGCGAAGCCGAGAGAGAGAGAGAGAGAGAGAGACAGAGACAGAGAGAGAGAGAGAGACAGTTGAGCTTGAGCTTGAGCTTGCGAGATTAGAAAAATGGCGAGCTGTGGTGTGGAGTTTGGAGTTGAGGAGCTTGGGGAAAATGGCCCCCGCATAGACAAAATCCTGTTGTCCGAAATTAGTTTGAAAAGAGAATGACTTTTTTGATAATTATGAAATAATTGGATCTAGCAAGTCTTTAAAAGGCTTAATGGAAAGAAAGAGCGACAAGAGAACTACCAAGGCGAGGGACCCGTACCGCCACTCCTCATTTCCTCTCCATTTAAAAGAAAAAAATATAAATTAGGGGTCTTACGGTAGTGAATATAGACACAATGTCGGGAACGAAAGTTCTTATTGGCTAATAAATATGTATGTATAATAGTCTTTCGAATCTAGGCGAGTGGAGATGGTGCAAGGGCCCATTGTAAAGCTTAGCATGCTTCATTGACACTGTACTCAAACCATAGGTTAACTTTCTGTGCCACTCGATTTGGGTATACGCAATATTAGTTTGAAAATAGAATGACTCGTGTCACGGCCCGAAAGAAAGCATGTCCAAGAGGTTTCTCGAACATGGGCGTGACACATTAAAGACCCTCGATTTATACCCCTGAGACTTAGAGTATTCTCCTAGGGGGGAGCAATACTGTATTTGTATGCATACGCTATAAATGTGAATAGCTGGTAGCTGCGTAATTAATGCTGGTAGTTGGTAGATGGGGAGGTGCAATCTCCACGGTTAGATCTAAGGGAGATTTACGGATACGGTTTGCCTTGTATTTGTATATAAAAGGGTCTCCTCCCTCATTGTATTCTCATTCACAAGCAATACAAAAACCAGAGTTTCTCTCTCTACATACGAGTCTTGTGAGACGAGGATGAAAGGCTGCTTAGGGGTAAAACCTTAAGGCCGCACGGGTGAATCGAGGAGTGATCGAGAGTTGGTTGATCGGCCCGTGACAAGTGGTATCAGAGCGAAAGTTTATTCCAAGCGCAAGTGCAATGGTTGATCCACGATTTGATGAGGCACTGGTCATGGGTGGTGACTGTGCTGATTGTGGGCGGAATGCCAAGAAGGATGGTGCCAAGGGCAAGAAGAGCCGTGGAGTTTTGAGCTCGAGGGAGCCAACGGGGGATCTTGCACATCACATGGTGAAGCTAGAGTTGTTCTTCACTGATGTTCAAGGATCGGTTGATGACCTGACCCAGACTGTGGACGGAGTCGATGCCGGAAGGGAGGAGCTGGTTGCGGAAGTGCAAGAGCTCAAGACCGGCATGGGAGAGCTTCGCCATGAGTTGCTAGGGACCCTGCAAGAGGAACTCACACAACGGTATGAGCCTTTGGAGGCCATGATGGCGGCCGTGTGCGCGGAGATAGTGGAGCTTAAGAGTAAGCTCGCTGAGATGGAAGCTGCACGCGTGAACGGGGTGATCATCGTGTAAGGTCCATGAGTGGACATGCCGAAGCCAAAGGAGTTTCGTGGCTCGCGGGTGGCCAAGGATGTGGACAACTTCCTGTGGTACATGGAGCGGTACTTCCAGGCCATGGGGATCAACGACGACCAAACGTGGGTAAATACTGCTTCAATGTATTTAACTGATAGCGCATTGTTGTGTTGGCGTCGTCGATTGGATGATAGGTGTAGGAATCCTATCACAACTTGGGGTGGATTCGTCAAGGAATTCCGATGGAACTACTTCCCCGCTTATGCGGAAGAGGAAGCTCGTGACGAGTTGAAGCGTCTCGAGCAAAAGGGTGGTGTGCGCGACTACATCAAGCGGTTTTCAAAGTTGCTGCTCCAAATCCCCTCGATGAATGAAGTTGAGGTGTTTCACTAGTTCATGAGTGGTCTTAAGCCATGGACAAAGCAAAAACTAAAACGGTACAACATGGGAGACCTCACTACAGCCATGACCGTAGCCGAGTCGCTCGTAGAGTATAAAGCCCCTTCCACATCCCAATCGGATAATCATCCGAGAGACAAAGCCACTGGTGGGGGAGATCAAGGGAGATACAACCGCCCAACCGGAGGTAGACCAGCGGCCAACCCTCACAAAACTCATGCTGAGTCAAGCGGAGGATGTCAAAGGAAGGTACGCACATACAAATGCTTTTTCTGTGATGGTCCGCATATGGCTCGGGATTGCCCAAACAAGGCCAAACTGGCTGCCCTGTATAAGGAGGATGAGCCTAGGGAGGAATCGTGGTTGGGTTCGCTGCGCCTCCTTAGCTCGATCAAGTCCAAGAAGACGAAGGAGTCTAAAGGACTGATGTTCACAGATTTGAGGATCGGAGAGTCCACGATAAGTGCATTGGTGGACACGGGAGCGTCCGACCTCTTCATATCCGAACAAATGGCTAAGAGACTTAACCTACGAGTTAAGAAGGGAGCCGGGTGGCTCAAGACGGTGAACTCCAAGGAAGTCTTAGCAATTGGTGTCGCAAGGGACGTGGAGCTACAACTAGGGCAATGGAGAAGAAAGGAAACTCTAGAGGTAATTCCCCTTGACGACTACGACTTTATCATTAGGATCAAATTCCTAGATAAAATCCATGCTGTTATATTGCCTTTCGCTAAATGCTTATGCGTGTTGGACAAGCGTTGCCAATGTGTGATCCCGATCCATCGTGAATCAGATCGTGATCAACGGATCATCTCGGCCATACAACTCATTAAGGGAGCAAGGAAGGGTGAGGTGACGATTCTTGCAGCCTTGAAAGTGGAGGACTAGAAGGGTGAAGGGAGTGACGTCCCATCAGAGGTGACCCATGTCCTCAACACATTCAAGGACGTGATGCCTTCGGAGTTGCCCAAAAAGCTACCACCCAAGAGGGAGGTGGATCATCGGATCGAGCTGGTGCCTGACGCTCGACCGCCTGCCATGGCGCCTTACCGCATGGCACCCCCGGAATTGGAAGAATTGAGGAAGCAACTTAAGGAACTGCTCGACGCGAGTTACATACGGCCGTCCAAAGCCCCGTTCGGTGCGCCGATCCTGTTCCAAAAGAAGCACGATGGATCACTCCGGATGTGCATTGACTACCGAGCACTGAACAAGCTGACTGTGAAAAACAAGTACTCGATCCCGCTCATTGCGGATCTCTTCGATCAACTTAGGGAGCTCAGTGGTTCACCAAGTTGGATCTTCGATCGGGCTACTACCAAGTTCGGATCACCGATAGGGATAAGCCAAAGACTGCCTGCGTGACGCAGTATGGATCCTACGAGTTCCTCGTGATGCCGTTCGGCTTGACCAACGCTCCGGCCACTTTCTATACAATGATGAACAAGGTACTCCACCCTTTCCTAGATCGGTTTGTAGTGGTTTACCTAGATGATATTGTGGTCTATAGTCGAACGTTGGAAGAGCATGTCGAGCATCTGAGGCAAGTCTTCCAAGTCTTGCGCAAGAATGAGCTATACGTCAAGCGCAAGAAGTGTGCATTCGCCCAAGAGGAAGTTCCGTTCCTGGGGCACATTGTGGGGGGTGGACGCGTGAGAATGTACAAGGCGAAAATCCAGTTGATCGTCGAATGGGAGCCGCCAACAAGGGTGACGGAGTTGAGGTCGTTTCTCGGCCTAACCAACTACTACCGGCAGTTCATTCGGAGTTACTCGAGCATCACCGTGTCGCTCACTGACCTCTTGAAGAAGGAGAAGCCATGGGAGTGGACGGATCGGTGCCAAAGAGCGTTCGATCAACTAAAGAGAGCCATGACAGAGGAGCCGATGTTGGTGTTGCTCGACCACACCAAGCCCTACGAGGTAGAGACTGACGCCTCGAATTATGCTATTGGTGGTGTGCTTATGCAGGATGGCCATCCGGTAGCATATGAGTCCCGAAAGTTGAACGATACCGAGCGATGGTATACCATTCAAGAAAAGGAGATGACCGCGGTGGTCCATTGCCTTCGGACATGGAGGCACTATCTCCTGGGATCCAAGTTCGTCGTGAGGACGGACATCATAGCCACGAGCTATTTTCATACGCAAAAGAAGCTGAGTTCGAGGCGGAGTTCGACTACATGTTGGAATACAAGCCGGGGAAGGCCAACTTCATGGCGGACGTGCTGAGTCGGAAGATGGAGCTCATGAGTAGCTCAATGAGTCGATCGGGTTGTACTTGGGTCGACCGCATAAGGGAAGGGCTGAAGCATGATCCAAGAGCCCAAGCCCTCATCGGGTATACCAAGGAGGGCAAGACTTGACAATTTTGGTGGGAGGACGAGCTGCTCTACCCCAAGGGAAGGCAGCTATACATGCCTTTCCATGGGAAGCTGAGGAAGGAGATCTTGCGCGAGTGCCACGACTCGAAGTGGGCGGGTCATCCAGGGATCCACCGCATGTTGGCCCTCATCGAAGATCGCTACTATTGGCCTCAAATGCGGGATGACGTGGAGGCGTATGTGAAGACTTGTTTGGTTTGCCAGCAAGACAAGCTGGAGCAATGGTCGTCGCCGAGTTTGCTGGAGCCACTTCCCGTTCCGACTCGTCCATGGGAAAGCATTTCCATGGACTTCATTGACAATTTGCCGAAGTCCGAAGGGTGCTGGACTATAATGGTGGTGGTTGACAGGTTCTCGAAATATGCAACATTTGTGCCTGCGACAAAGGATTGCCCGGTCAAGGAGGCGACCAAACTTTTCATGAAGCACATGGTGAAGTATTGGGAGTGCCACAAACGATCGTGAGCGATCAGGATCCCGCTTCATGGGACGTTTCTGGTCTGAGTTGTTCAAGTTGCTGGGGTCGAAGCTGAATATGTCAACAAGTCTGCATCCCCAAGCCGATGGTCAGACGGAGCGGGTCAATGTTCTCTTGGAGATCTACCTCCGGCACTATGTGAGCACAACGCAAGTGAATTGGGCGAAGTTAATGGACATAGCCCAGTTCTCCTACAACTTGCAGCAGAGTGAATCGACCAGCCAGAGTCCGTTCAAGGTTGCAACTGGGCAGCAACCGAACACCCCGAGCACTATCGCTTCGGGTTACTGGGGGAGTAGTCCGCTCGCGTACAAGTTCACCAACAACATGCAAGAACAAGCGGACTTGGCACGAGCGTGTCTACACAAAGCCTCCAAGTGCATGAAGAAATGGGCGGACAAGAAGCGACGGCACATGGAGTTCCAAGTGGGAGACCTAGTGTTGGCCAAGCTACATGCGGTCCTTTGCTATAAGGACGTGCACAAAGGGTTGATCCGTCACTACGAGGGGCCGTTTTGTGTTATGCAATGGGTCGGGAAGGTCGCATACAAGCTGGAGATACCACCAAAACTCAAGGTGCATCCAGTGTTCCACGTAAGTATGCTCAAACCTTTCCAAGTTGATGAGGAAGATTCGGATCATGGGGAGTCTCATCGGGCACCACTCCGGGCAAAAACCTCGTATGATCGAGAGGTCGAGAGCATCTTGGCAAATCGAGTCATACGGAAGCGGTATTGCGCGCCCAAGCGAGAGTATTTGATCCGATGGAAGGGTTTTCCAGAGAGCGAAGCTAGTTGGAATCCCAAGGAGAGTCTTTGGCAGTTCAAGAAAGAGTTTGAAGCCTTTCATGCCGAAGACGCAACTAGGGTGTTGCTTGATTAGGTGGGGGAGAATGTCATGGCCCGAAAGAAAGCATGTCCAAGAGGTTTCTTGAACACGGGCGTGACACATTAAAGATCCTCAGCTTATACCCCTGAGACTTAGAGTATTCTCCTGGGGGTGAGCGATACTGTATTTGTACACATACGCTATAAATACGAATAGCTGGTAGTTGTGTAATTAATGCTGGTAGTTGGTAGATGGGGAGGTGCAATCTCCACCGTGAGATCTAAGGGAGATCTACAGATACGGTTTGCCTTATACTTGTATATAAATGGGTCTCCTCCTTCATTGTATTCTCATTTACAAGCAATACAAAAACTAGAGCTTCTCTCTCTAAGAGTTTCTCTCTCTACATATGAGTCTTGTGAGTCGAGGGTGAAAGGCTGCTTATGGATAAAACCTTAAGGCCGCATCGTAGCCCAAACATCATCGTAGAGTTACCATCTACTTCAGCGACACACGATATAACTTCATTTAAAAGATCATGGATGTAATCCAACTTACAATAAAGCCGAAGTGGTTTATTGAGTGTTAGAATGACACTCGGTCATCTTAAAAAATTTGCGCGAACCGAGTTAAGAAGTTGGATTCCAGCTCCATAGGTCCATATTTGTATTATTATTTTCTTGTCCCCATCTCTTCGACGAAGAAAATATTGGGCGGGCCAGACCGTGCGAATGTCACCTGTTCTTGGAAAAGGCACGTGTGGAGGTCTACCCTTTCACGTGGGTCCTAGTTTTACTTTCTTTTACTTGTTTTTTCATACGAGGATAAGATCGCAAGACTTGGTTAGTGAAGTAGTCAAGCCATCTTTCTTGACTCCCGCAGCCGCTTCGAGGCTTGCCATGATACACATTAGTTGGTTCGGGGCTACTCGATGTTAATTGAATTTTTGCATTCAAATCAACCTCCTAGATATGGATGACCCTCCTTCCGATAATTATTGTTAAGGTTACCAGATCGACACGACACTACTAACATGGACATATGCATATAATATTTTTTTGTCGATCGATAGGGTATTCAAACACCGGTACTTCTTGTTGAGCAATGTCAGAAAACATGCCATCGTCAATTCGATTGAGCCACTTTCTAATATCATAAAACACGAGGCGATTTATAATTAAGCAAGTGGGCATGGGGATCAAAAAGGGGTCTAGATTCATCCGTGGATTTGATGAATCCAAATTATTTTTGGCCTCTTAAAAAATCAAACCTGGGTTACAGGCTTTCCGATTGAGCTCGGAAAATGAGATGAAAAGGGCAAAGGAAAATGCTTAGAATAGCGTGCCATAATAGAGCAAGCCAGTGGACCAGAATTAGCAGGAATATTTCATTATTGTACTGCAGTCCGACATCCAAAGGTCGAGAGGTGTTCATGAGCCAAAATCATCAAGATCATCGAAGGGTCCCAACTTTTTGTCGTGATGTGAGAAGACGAAAGTCCTCCTCCCAGATACGGCAGAATGCTGCCAGGCTGGCGATTAGACCATCTCGATATCGACTCTTTTTTTCCTTGAAATTCCTCTATTTTTTATATTATTTAATAAAATAATTAAATAATAAATTATTGTTTTAATCTTAGCACTTAAATCTTTAAAGTTATTAATAATGATCCCACAAAATCTGATATGATATAAGAGTGTGTGATTATATTCACATGTAATACTAGGGCACAAATTAAGTGTGGAGAGTGATAAGATAATTAATAATTCAATACCAAATCTTTAAGTAAGTTGCTGATTAGGTGAACGGGAAAGATTTGGGGCGGGTGGGAAGATTTCCATGGCATCTGAGCAGCACCAGCTTGGGAGGAACATGAAGCCAAAAAGTTGGAGTAATAAGACATTAGACAAGTCACTCTTTTGCCTTTTGGAATTTTATGAAAGGAAATTTCATTCAAAATTGCCACAACAAAACAAGCCTATAAAGCTGCAAGACCAACCAAAATTCAGAAATCAAGGTAAATTATTAGAGCATGGTCAGCAAAGGTAAGCACACATTAATACTTCTAAAATATATTTGCGACTAAATCTAAACAAAAGGATTGTCAACCGGGCTCCTTCAATCATATACTATCATTAATGTTAAGCGCATGTCAAGATCTCCATCTATTGTTATAATTTTACTTTTTAGTGCCATGCGCCCGTATTCAACGCAAACATCATCATATTATCAAGACAACAAAAATATGTTAAACAAGTTTAGAGCCGACGCTTGTGGAAAGCAAAAATATGTTAAATAAGTTTAGAGCCGACGCTAGAAGAAAGCAAGCCATTTAGCATGACACTTGTGAAAAGCAAACATATGTTAAATAAGTTTAGAGCTTATGCTCAGGAAAAGCAAGTCATTTAGCAAGTTCGAGACACTAGAATTCTAACCAAAACATGAATATGATGGTAGAGTTGCTATAATTGTCATTGAAGTTAGATGCTAAGTACTTATTCATTAAAAAATTCGGATTCACATCGAAAAGCAAGGCTCCCAAATCTAAATCTAAATAAAGGAGTAGAGCAAGAAACAAGAGAAAATATAAGGCAACACAATCAAGGAGATCTAGATCAAATCCTTCCTTTTCAAAAAGTTGAAGAAGCGAAGAAAGGCCGAACTGAAGAAAGGTTGAAACTCAGAGGGAGAGGGGGAGGCGTGTAAACTTGGACTTGTTTGATATTCGAAATTTTAGTGAACTGACTCTTGTGTTTGGTCACTAGTTAAATTGACTCGGACGTGTTGAAAAATCGAATGCTGAATTATCGAGATGAATTCGACCGTTTATCTTGAAAGCGATTAAGGCGTCGTCCTTGTAACTATGGTGGCGGAAAACGGGAAGACTAAAGGCTGAAAAAAGAGGAGTAAACTTAGCACACTGAATTTGAAGTTCTAGAATAGAGAGAACTTTTGATGAATCATGCATTATATTTGGCCGATTTAATCTTTAATCTTCTGATAATTTATTACTGTAGTCATTCCCTTGCCAATTCTAATTAAAATTATCAACATGAATGTTGATAATCTTATACTTAATACCTTAGAATCAAGCAAGGGCCACAATCCTCGCTAATTGACTAGTGAGAGCATCATGGCCCTTGATGTCACTTGTTGCCAACGAGGGGTAGCGACACCCCGCCTAGACAAGGGAGGATCAGTTGGCAACCTTGTCAACTTAGGGTTTAAAAAAAAGCGGAAAAGAACAAGAAAAGAAGAAAAAATTATAAATTTTTTAAAAAGTATTACAACATTATTAAAAATTGTCCAAGGAATTTACATTAATGATTATCGGTCAAAATTGATTAAATTGGAATCAATTGACAAAATGTAAAAAGGATTTGAAATTTTTGAAAATTAAAAAGGTTTAAAACTGAATTGGTAAAAATAAAATATGTTTAAAACCTTTTGGATGCCTTTTTCATAATTGAGTGGGCTTATTCCCTTTCTCACAAGCCGAACAATCTATATTGGCCTCTAGTTTCAGGTTCTCATAGCAAATCTGAATCTCCCTGAAGCTGATTGTCCCCCTCTATTAGAGAGCAGGCTAGGCGGAGAACACAGAGGAGAAGAAAGAAACGAAAAGAAAAAAAGACGCCAAAAACCCAACTTGAACCATACTTCGAGTCTCAATAACCATAAAACAAGGATTAGGTCAGGTATCAAAGGGATCCTGACCCAATACCAAACCGTTGACACCCCTACATCAAGAGTCTAATCTCTAAGGGAATGGACAAATGATTGGTCGACTCGCTGCTATCATAATGATCATTCTTGACAGCTTTGTGCTTCATAATAGAACATAAATTGAACATTGATGGGATTTTTTTTTTGGTAATTAAGATGATTAAGATTTGATTCATATCAAATATATATCACTATACAATATACAGATCGATCTAAGCAAATTAGAAACTTGAAACTTCTTTCCTCTACCCCAAAAGAGAAGGTCAGCATCGGTAATGGCTTTGTACACAAGCTCGTGCGAGATGCCGGCTTTTTTCTCAGGTTTTGTCCACTGTCAACTTCGCAGACCACAAAAATTGAAGTTCCAAGACTGAAGCTTCTCCTGCTTGCTGAGATCGGCTCACTGCTCACCTTCTGCCGAAAGAAATATATTCGCAAGGTACCATCAATGATCACATCAGGAGTAATTATAAGGAACCAACAATTTATCAGTGTTCCAATTTATATATATATACTTGGATCATGGCTACTTCACTGCCTTATACTGTTAATGAATAAACCATGTAATACAACATTGAGAAAATAATGCGAGGCATCTGTCCTTGACAGCATATATATTAGGAACAAAGAAGAAAGGACTGTAATTGGAATTCCCCACAATTGACCATACGCAAAAAGTTCAGTCCACTCAAAAATGAATCACTAACCTTTTTATTTCTGGCTGTCGGAAGGACCAGTCCCCTTTTCTCGAGGCTTTTAAATCGATTCTTTGCCAGAGTGCTACAACTCTTCATTACAGCCAGAATGACGGAAACTTAGCTATCCATATCAATGTCATAGAAAAATACAAAACACTAACAAATCAAAAAGGGAAGAAAAACTCTCTCACTTTCAGCTGGCAGAGGGAATCGTTTCTTCCGATAACCGTCCTTGCATAGGTGCTGGTACAAATCTATAGAGAAGGTTTAAAGCTATGCATCTGATACAAAGAAACAGGAACTAATAACATACCTTGAGAAGAATTATTAAAAACTGATGCCAATTGAAACAGATGGAGCTTGAATTTCGTGACTAGATCAAGAAGAGGAATCAATAAATCTATCAAAACAGTCAAACGTTGATTGCATTTCTCTTCGAATTAACATAGGTTCCATAAACTACCGAGACACTACGCATTTCTTAGAACATTTCTCCCACGATTGTGAATTTGAAAGGGAAACATGGGAATGGGTGGGGTCGGAGCGTGTAAAGTATGGTATAATAAAGAAAATAGCAAACTTGGGGCTAATTCCAAGGTTTGAGTGGATGCCTATTACAAGTGTGAGACTTGTGTTGAGGCTAAGTTTGCTAGGAAATCATTCAAATTTGTTGAAAAATTGAGTGAACCTCTACAATTAATCCATAGTGATCTACGTAATTTTAAAATATGTAAAAAGTAGAGGTGAAAAGAAGTACCTCTTCATTTTTATAGATTATTGTACTCAATTTTGTTACATTTATTTATTAATTAGCAAAGATAAGGTTATGGGCATGTCTCGTAAAGTATAAAAATGAGGTTGAAAACCAACTTGTAAAACAAATCAAGGTCTCGACAGAAGAGGAGAATATAGTTTTTCAAATTTAAAGGAGTTATGTACTAGTTTGAGGATAATTCTCCAAATAACTACACCATACACTTTGCAGCAAAATGGACTTGTTGAACGGAAGAATAAAATTCTAAAAGAGATGGCTAACGTCATGCTCTTAACTTTGGATTTACCTCAGAATTTGTGGAGGGAGTGGTAGTTTTAACTACAAATTATATTTTAGATAAAAGTGCTTCACAATATGATGGGTAAGACTCCATATGAGTTATGGACTGAAAAGCTACAACTTTACAATTATATGAAAATATGGGGGTGCCTAGTCAAGGTGGCGATTTCTCCTCCTAAACAACTTGATTGGACCTAAAACAATGGATTGCATTTTTATCGATTATGCTCAATACAACAGCATATAGATTTTTGTCTACAAATCTGAAAGCTGGGAAATCCATGCCAATGCTATCCTAGAATCAAGGGATATTGAATTCTTTTAAGTGAATTTTTTGGAAATTTTTGGCAGTTATTTGTTCCTCGGTGCCCTTTTTGGGCCAAACATGCCGGTGTCCGAACCTTTAACCCTCCAAGTAATCAGCTACTTCATCCGTAATCCCACCATCGTGAGCCACTGCAGTTCTGCATTTGGGTTTTGAGAGAGAGAGAGAGAGAGAAAACACAGTAGAGCGAGTCAATCATGGCGATGAAGGTCCATGGAAGCACCATCTCCCCCTCGATGATGCGGGTCCTCGCTGCCATCTTTGAGAAGGACCTCGATCAAATCCCTCCTTTTCAAAAGTTGAAGAAGCGAACAAAGGCTGAACTGAGGAAAGGTGGAAACCAGGGAGGGAGAGGGGGAGGGGTGTAAAACTTGGACTTGGACCTGGACTTGGACTTGTTTGCTATTCAGAATTTTAGTGAAGTGACTTTGGGTTTTGTCACTAGTTACATTGACTCGGACGTGTGGAAAAATCGAATGCTGAATCATCGAGATGAATTAGACCGTTTATCTTCGAAACCAACCAAGACGTCGTCCTTTTTCGTAATCACGGTGGTGGAAAAAACGGAAGACTAAAGGTAGAAGAAAGAGGAGTTTACACCAAATTTGTAGTTATGGGATAGTGAAAACTTTTGATGACATGACATCATATACCATGTGTTAAAATTAAAAAAATATAAAAAGTCATAAACTTTCTTTTTATGTTATCAATTAAGTCTTAGATCTTTTGATTAGACTTATTTAGCCTTTAACTCTTTCGACAATTTACTAATATAGTCATTCGGACTAATTTTAACCAGAAATTATAACATGCACATTAACAATATTACACGACATACCTAGAATTAGGGGAAGGGGTGTGAGCCTCCCAATTGACTAGCGATGGTGTTGTGGTCCTCGCTCCTTGCTCAATTGCCAAGGCAAAGAAAGATTAGTAAAGAAAAGAAATCAGCTCCTAAATCTTTCTTTGCCTTAATTGATTCTTCAACTCCTTTGCTCATTGTGCCTATGAATAGGTTTGTTAGAAGTGTTGTTTGAATTATCTTAAGTTATTTCATCTTTTGCCTCCAGTATTCAACTTCTAGAGCTTCAAGATATTCAATACCACCTAGAAAGAATAGGGATTGGTTGGCGACCTCATGGGCCTAGGGTTGAAAACAAAAAGAATAAGAAGAGAAAAAATAAAGTAATAAAATTTTAAAAATATATTAGAACATATTGTCCAAGGCATTTACATTAGTGATTTCCGATCAACATTAACTAGATAAGACTCAATTGGCATAATATAAAAATATTTGACATTTATTTTATAATATTAAAAAGTTTAAAACCGTGGTAATAAAAATATACTAAGTATAAAACTTTTTAGACAACTTTTTTGAAATTGGGTGAGCCTATTCCTTTCTCACAAGTCGAAAACAGTCTGATCTTTTTTTTTTTTTGAATAGCAAACAGCATCACTTGATTCACTATTTCATATGAGGGAATATAACACCAAGAACATAAGTGCATAAAAGATCAAATAAAGCATGGGGGGTTGGATATCCAATTCGGGGGGGTAAGAGTTGTTTCGACAGGCTCTTAGTCGTCCGGTCCGCGGGGCAATTTGAGCTTTGGCTGCGGTGGGCCGGAGAGGCTCGGAAGATGGGCAAGTTTAGCTTGAGCCGGCTCACGATGGTTGCACTTCCCAACTAAGTTCAGTTGAAGACTTTAGCGCGTGCACTAGAGATAGGCGGGATAGAGTGTACTTGTGGAGAGAAAGCTTCGGTTCTCTATGAAATTTAGGTTCATCCATTGCGATCGCCTTTGCCCGAGAAGCCAAAGCGGTCGATCGGCTTATAACCTGTCCACCAAGAGGCCTCGGTGATCTCGACGGCATTACTGCGATGGCAGCCTCCGTGGCCGAGGAGGATCTCTCACATCGGTGGGTGCCGCGTCATCAGCCTGGTCGGGAGCAAAGGATGCATCTATATTGATTCGGCGTACTGGAGGAGGTGGGAAGCGATTTCAAATAAGTGTTCGATCACCTTTTTTCCGTTCGATTTAGCGTTCATGGCTCAGAATCTTTGTGAATGCTTCGCTCTAGCAATTGTTGATTGTAGCCTTGGGGTTTGATGATTGAAAATAAATCGATCGCTCCTTCCAAATGCTCCATAACACCACCGCTATGTGATCAAATTTGTCGAGATAACTAGATGTTGTTGTATGCCGTAGATCCGGTCTTCGAACCGGTGAGGCCGACCCTAGAGATCTAAATGCGGGGGGCTGAATTCCAGACCTTGGCAGTCCATGGGCGAGAGAAGAAGGGTATGCTCGAGTGTTTCGCTTCCTCGCTTGCGTAGGGGGCATAAAGGAGAAGGTACTATCTTTTCTCATGTACAAATTCTCCATGGTAGTTAGGGCGTCATTGCATGCGTTCCAAAAGAAATGTTTAATTGGGTGGGGTTGTGGACTGGCCAAATATATTTCCATAGATTGGGGTTGACTTGGTAAGACAAGGTTGCTTGCATATCCCGTGTTCGATTGAAACTTCCCACTGAATATAAAATAGCCACTCTTTACCGAATAATCTCTAATTTTGTGGGCATCCATACCAGCTTTATCTTCTTCATTAGGTAAGCCAATGGGTGTGGCTAAAATTTCTTGAACCCTTCTTTCATCAAACATAGAATGGAGTAGAGTTTCATTCCATGTACCTGTATATGGATTTATGAGATTTGCAACTTTGGCTGGCTCTTGATTTGTTGCTGGGCCTCCTATGAGGCCACTTTTTAGCCATCGATCTGTTCTAATTGTTGTGTTCTTTCATTTGCCAATCCACATGTGCATGACCCGAGGAGCAACGGAATCCCCGGCCTTGATGATACTCGCCAACCCCACGCAGGACGCAGAGCCTCGCACTCGCATTCCAAATGTCACCATGTGAGTAGTACAGCCTTTTTAGTATTTTTGTTATCAGAGAGTCTGGATTTTTGATTATGCGCCACATCTGCTTAGCCATCATTGCTGTGTTGAATATTTGTAGGTCTTTGAAACCCAAACCCCTTCACTCTTCCCCCGGTTTTCGCAAATCCCACTTCTTCCAGGTGAATTCCAGCCTTTTTTTCATTGCTTTTCCACCAAAAGGATGCAACATTCCTCTTAATTGCTTTACAAATCGATATAGGTATTTTGAAGATTGACATAGCATATTGAGGGATGGCTTGTATTGCTTTGCTCGGGAGTATTTATTTTCCCCGCTTTTGATAACAATTTTTCCTTCCACCTGTCCAGCTTTGGAATTGACTCGAGCTAAGATTCATGCGAACATGTCTTTCTTAGAGTGCCCCAATCTGAAGGTATGCCCAAATATTTCCCCGTCTTTGTGATTTCGGAACTCTAAGAGTTGTTGCCATGTTTTGCTTTAGAGCCGTAGGACATCCTTTTTGCTAAAGTAGATGCCTGATTTGTTGAGATTGATTGCCTCGACCAAGCAAAACAATATTGATTTAAGATTTCGCCAAGTTTTGACATTCTACAATTGTGCCATGCGAAGAAGATTGAATCATCTCGTAAAAAGTATATGGACAGAGTAGGGCAATGGTTATTCAATTTGATCCTGTAAGTGAACCCTCATGAAATGCCTTTCTTCATCGGATAGACAAGACATTGGCTACAATGATGAAGAGATAAGGTGAGAGGGTCTCCCGGCATAGGCCACGGTAGGTTTAAAGAAAGGTAAGGGCTCCCCATTGAAGTTTATGCTGAAAGTTACTGTAGTTACACACCGCATGATCCATTGTACCCATAGGTCACGTGCTTCAATTTTGTTAGACAGCTTTAAGAAAGTCCCACTCAATGCGATAAATACGCTTCCATGTTCCGCCAAACCGGCTGGAACTTCTTTTCTTGTTGCTAGTTCGTAATCTATGTAGCACCTCCCGAACTATCAATATATTATCCTTAATTTGGCTCCGCTCCCACAAAAGCACTCTATTCCTTTGCGATGATATGTGGTAGAATTGGTTTGAGCCTGTTTGTCAGTACTTTGGAGGTTATATTGTATAGAAAGTTACAAAGGCTAATGGGGCGATATTGCTCTAGTTTTTCAAGTCAGGGATTTGGGTATCGTGTGATAAGTGTTCTGTTGAGTGCAGGATCTAGATGGCCAGAGGTGAAAAAGAGTTGCATTGCTTGATAGATATCCTTGGAAATGGCTAACCAATGCTCTTTGTAGAAGATACAATGAAACCCCATCGGGACCAGGTGCCTTGAAGGCTCCTAGGTCGTGCATAGCACTCGTGATTTCCTCCTCCGTGATTGGAGCAATCAAGGTATGATTCATCCTCCGGTCATCTACTAAGGTAAGAATGAGTTGTAAAATGGGTTGCTAGTTGCGGAAGCCCACTCGATGTGTATAAAGTTTTGTAGTATTGTTCTGTCATCCCCTCGTAGCTATTTTTCCCCTCGTACCCATGCTCCACTTTCATTCTTCAACATTGTAATCTAGTTTCGACATCTCCTTTGAATTGTCGTTGCATGAAAAAATCGAGTGTTTTTATCACCCCACTTTTATCCAAATTATCCTCGACGCATAGCCCAATACATCTCGCCTTTGTCGCCATAGTTGATCAATTTCTTTAGTTAACTTTTCCACTTGAGCTGATTCTCAATTGATTTGTGTACTATTCATCGTTATGGAGTTCACCTTTCAGCTAGGTGATCATCTTCTTTGCATGGCTGAATTTGCTTTTGCTCCACTTTATCAATTGTTGCTGTCGTCTTTGCAGCTTTCTCCATTACATTAAGATCATGTGCAACGGGTCATTCAGGTATCTCTCGACTATGGTTTTGCTTTCGCATCCTCGGTCCAATATGCTTCATACTTAAACGCTTTTTCTTCGCTTTTGGTTGAGCCAGGATATCGTGAGAGGTGTATGATTCAGCCTATCGCGGAGTGCAATACATTCACCTGTAAGTAATTCTCCACTAAAGCGAACGTAAAGCTCTTTGCAGAAGTCTCTTTTCACGATTCTCTCCCTCACGTTTATTTGACCAGGTGAAGGAGCACCCTTACATTCCAAGTCCATCAAGGAACACTAATTGACAAAGTCTCTGAAAGCCGTTAACCCATAAGTTTTGCTACGTACTTACCCACTTTCTCTTAGTGATTTAGGATTTCGTTAAAATCGCCCAAGCAAAGCCATGGTAGTCGATAATGCCCACTGACTGAATAAATCTACTCCCATAAATGTATTCTCTCTCTAAAAACATTTGGAGCATGGAGAAAAATAAGATGCATTCTTCTCGATTACACGCTCTTTCATATGACATTGGTAAAGATTGTTGTGTGGGCGAGAGGAGTCGATGGATAATGCGGTTGATCATCCTAATAAAGCTAAGCCCCCACTGTACCTTTTGTATTAACTATATAACTGTTCTGAAATTTGAGTCTCCTTTTTTACTCGGGTACTTTCTATTCTCGGGTTTTTTTTTGTTTCATAATGAAAATAAGGTTAGCCATTCTTGAGTCATAATGACTCACAAAGCTGGATTGTCGTGATTGCCCAGCCCCGATAATTCCACTTTAAGAGTTTCATGGGTAATTTAGTGGCTTATTAGGGCTAGCCACCATAGCCCATTAATATGACTTTTCTACCACCCTAATAGGTGTTTCCACTAGCTGAGTGCTGTCCTCGAATGTTGAGATGATGTTTGTGCTCCATATGGATAGGATCTTTTTAGTTTTTTTGAATTAGTTGACTTCACACATTTCCCTTTTGGCTTTGTAGGGGGGGTCACATCCAACCCAACTTCAGCCATCATCTATTTCTCATGAAGTATCAATACTGATTCCTCATCAATGCAGCAATTGCCCCTCTTATGGGGGCTTTTCTCTTCAACCATAATTAGTTCCCGAGATGAGAAGGGTTGGTAAACTTCATTTCCCCTTAGTTGGGTATTGCAAACCTGTGTTTGCTGGGATAATGGTGAACTGTTCCATTCTATTGGCAGCAGGAGATATTGGGGTTTTGTGCACTACATCCACTTCTTGGGAGGAGCTCCCCGGCTTTCCATAGAATATTTTGCCGTAAGGGCTTAGTTCCTCACCTCGGCCGACAGCCGCCGCCACATCGGGCTAGTAAGTTCCGTTCCAACCCCGATTCCTGTAAGGTATTTCAAAGACACCCGTTGCGTAATGGCCAATTCTACCACAAGAATAACGGTAGTAAGAGCATAAATGTTCATATTTAAATTCAACCCAAAGCTTTTTATCACGAGATTCACAATCACACCAGTCTTCAGAGGGTTTGCTAATGGTAGTGTCACTACCGGGCTTTACCTACTTTATAGGTGTTGTTTCCCTTTTCCTCCAGGTTTCTTCACTTCGACAACCACTCCAAGTTTGGAAGCAATTTCGGGATTACATCATAGGTAACTCTCCCATAAGGTAAGCCAATAAACTTTACCCAAAAATTACAATGATTAAAATCATACGTAACTCGGAGTGTGTTAGGTTCACACTTTAACTGAGAATGAGAGATGTATTGAGAATGACCAAGGCCCGATTGGAGTACTCTCTGCTTTCGCTTTCCGACTAGAAGGAGAAGGAGAAAAAACCAGGTTCCGCGTCGCACGGTAAAGTTCTCCGTTCTCTAGGCTTTCCTCATAAGGCTTATAAAAGCATTGAAGTTCAAAGCTGGGTTTATGTCAAATCGGCCAAATAGGGTTTTGCGACACTCAAGTAATTTTTCGGGAGAAATAGCACCTGGGATATCGACACGTCAACCGCATTCTAGAGTTTGCCCATGCTTTTGCAAGAGCCGCAAGTCTCTTGTCTTTGTTGTTATGATTTGCCATGTTTTGTTTGTAGGGGAATGGAGATTTGGATGATCCATGGATTTAAGGGTTGAAGGGAGCTCAGATAAGTGAAGATGGAAGGGTACCTTGATGGGAAGGAAATCGGTGAGGGAAGAGTGAGGGGGCATAAATTAGGGTTTCCGATCACTCAAATGGGGGTTTTCGCAGTTGGACATTGCAACGAAAGAAACCATCAAGGAGAAGAGACGAAGAACCGAAACAAGCGAGGCTCCAAGATCGGAGAGGAGAAAGGCAGACCTACCCAGCCTGGTAGGGGACTACCCAAGCGATAGAGGGGAACCTCCATGGCGAGAGGTAAGAGCGGGAGTTTTGTTGAAAAGAAAATTCTTTACCCACTCCTTGTTTCCGATTTTCCCGGGGGGCTTGAATCTCCTTGAAGTTGATTGTCCCTTCTATTAGAGTGGGCTAAGTGAGCACAAAAAGAAGAAAGAAACAAAAGGGGGAAAAACCCAAACTTGATCGGAACCATACTTCCTTTGACGCGTTTAGTGAACGATTCATTCCGAAAAACAATTTTTGATGAGAATTAATTTTTTTGTTTCTATTCTCGGAAATAATTTCTGAGTATAAGAATGCGTTTTGGTAACTGCAAAAAATTTATATTCCTAGGATATAAATGCATTTGGTAAAATTGTATAATTTTATTATTTATTTTAATTTTTAAATATATTTATTATATTTTCCTTTTTTTCTTTTTTCTTTTTTTTTCCTTCTTCCTCCTTTGTGGACGATCACTGACCATGGCGATGGCTGGCCAAAAGGAAGAAGAAGAAGAAAAAGAGGAAAAAAAAGAGAGAGAAAAATTGATTCTAGAAATTGTTCTTGTTAGCCAAAAGAAGAAGAAGAAAAGAAAGAGAAAAAAAAAAAAAAAAAAAAGAGAGAAAATTGATTCTAAAAATTGTTCCTTGAAACAAGAAGCTATTTTTTTTTCTTTTTACTTTTTATTTCTGTTCCAAATTTATTCATGAGAACAAAAAATAAATTTTTTATTTCAAAAACAAAAATTTTACCAAATACGCTTTCTATTCTTTTCATTTCCTTCCCCCAAAAGAATATGAATTTTTATTCTAAAAAAAAGAAATTTTTTTAACATACAGACCCTTCGAGTCTCAAAAAACATAAAGCAAAGATCTAGCCAAGTACCAAAGAAAACCTGACCCGGTACAAATTGTCCACACCCCTACACATCAAATCTAAATCTCCAAGGGAATGGACAAATGGATTGATCAACCACTGCTACCACAATGATCATTCTTGACAGCATCGTGCTTCATAATAGAACAATTGAACATTGATGGGAATTTTCTTTCTGTAATCAAGATTATTATGATTGATTCATATCAAATATATTACTACACAATATACAGATCGATCTAAACAAAATTTGAAACTTAAAACATCTTCCTCTACCCCAAAAAGAGAAGGTCGACATCGGTGATGGCTTTGTACACAAGCTCAAAGCGAGACGCCAGCTTTGTCCTCAGGTTTGGTCCACCGTCATCTTCATAGACCACAAAAATTGAATTTCCAAGAAGAAAGCTCCTCCTGCTTGCTGGAGATCGGCTCACTGATCACCTTCTGCCAAAAGAAAAATATTCGCGATGTACCATCAATGATCACTTCAGGAGTAACTACAAGCAACTAAAAATTTATCAGTGTAACAAGGAAAACCCTCTTCATACAGGCCAAAGACAAATATATATACATATATATATATGCTGCGGCATGGATCATGGACTTCACCGCCTCATACTGTCGATGGATAAACCGTATAACGCAACATGGAAAAAACAATACAGGGCATCTTGCATAGGTGCTCGTACAAATCTATAGAGAAGGTTTAAAGCTAGTACATCTAATACAAAGAAACAGGAACTGATAACATACTTTGAGAAGAAATATTAAAAACTGATGCCAATTGAAACAGATGAAGCTTGAATTTCCGTGACTAGATCAAGAAGAGGAATCAATAAATCTATCAAAACAGTCAAACGTTGATTGCATTTCTTTGAATTAACATAGGTTCCATAAACTATTGAGACAGTATGCATTTCTTAGAATATTTGTCCCAAGATTGTGAATTTGAAAGGGGAAACATGGGAACGGGTGGGGTTGGAGCACACAAACTATGGTACAATGAAGAAAATAGCAAAGCTAATTCCAAGGTTTGAGTGGATGCCTATTACAAGTGTCGACTTGCGTTGAGGCTAAGTTTGCTAGGAAACCATTCCAATTGGTTGAAAAATTGAGTGAACTTCACAATTAATCCATAGTGATCTACATAATTTTAAAATATGTAAAAAGTAGAGGTGAAAAGAAGTATTTCCTCATTTTTATAGATTATTGTACTCAATTTTGTTACGCGTTTTATTTATTATTTAGCAAAGATAAGGTTATGGGCATGTTTGTAAAGTATAAAGATGGGGTCGAAAACCAACTTTGTAAACGAATCAAGGTCTAACAAAAGAGGAGAATATAGTTTTTCAAATTTAAAGGAGTTATGTACTAGTTTGAGGATAATTCTCCAAATAACTACACCATATACTCGTAGCAAAATTGAGTTGTTGAACGGAAGAATAGAACTCTAAAAGAGATGGCTAACGCCATGCTCTTAACTTTGGGTTTACCTCCCAGAATTTGTGGTGGAGGTAGTTTTAACTACAAATTATGTTTTAGATAAAGTGCTTCACAATATGATGGGTAAGACCTCATATGAGTTATGGACCTAAAAGCTACAATTTTACAATTATTTGAAAGTGTGGGGGTGCCTAGTCAAGGTGGCGATTTCTCCTCCTAAACAAACTTGATTAGACCTAAAACAATGGATTGCATATTTCTCAATTATGCTCAATACAGCAGTATATAGATTTTTTGTTCACAAATCTGAAAGCGTGGAAATCCATGCCAATACTATCCTAGAGTTAAGAGGATATTGAATTCTTTAAGTGATTTTTTTGGAAATTTTGGCACTTATTTGTTCCCTGATGCCAAGGAGGTGTTCTTTGCCCGTAAACAGTTTACGTACATGTAAAGTATTTCATGACCTTTATGTAACGGAATCTTGCACTAGTGCTATTAGATTGTAAAAAAGTGTTATCCTTTTTTCTTATAAATACTTAAGGTGTGCATGATAATCATTATATTTATTCATTTTTCTATTTTGCCCACCCGCCCGTCGATGATGTGGGTCCTCGCTGCCCTCTTTGAGAAGGACCTCGATCAAATCCCTCCTTTTCAAAAGTTGAAGAAGCGAACACAGGCTGAACTCGGGAAAGGTGGAAACCCAGGGAGGAGGAGAGGGGGAGGGGTGTAAAACTTGGACTTGAACCTGGACTTGGACTTGTTTGCTATTCAGAATTTTAGTGAAGTGACTTTGGGTTTTGTCACTAGTTACATTGACTTGGACGTGTGGAAAAATCGAATGCTGAAACATCGAGATGAATTAGACCGTTTATCTTCCAAACCAACTAAGACGTCGTCCTTTTCGTAATCATGGTGGTGGAAGAAACGGAAGACTAAAGGTAGAAAAAAGAGGAGTTATCTTAGTACACTAAACTTGTAGTAATGGAATAGTCAAAACTTTTGATGACATGACGTCATGTACTATGCATTAAAATTAAAATTATAAAAAGTCATTAACTTCTTTTTTACATTATCAATTTAGTTTTAGATCTTTTGATTTGACTTATTTAGCCTTTAACTCTTT
Organism: Eucalyptus dawsonii; assembly: GCA_016097615.1. Lineage (NCBI taxonomy): Eukaryota > Viridiplantae > Streptophyta > Magnoliopsida > Myrtales > Myrtaceae > Eucalyptus > Eucalyptus dawsonii. The sequence goes on from CM027875.1 coordinate 44,675,733, forward strand.
CGACAATTTATTAATAGTCATTCGGATTAATTTTGGCCAGAAATTATAACATGCACATTAACAATATTACATGACATGCTTAGAATTAAGGAAGGGTGGCGACCCTTGCCAATTGACTAGCGATGGTGTTGTGGCCCTCGCTCCTAGTTGCTAAGGCAAAGAAAGATTATTAAAGAAAAAGAAACCAGCTCCTAAATCTGTCTTTGCCTTAATTGATTCTTCAACTCCTTTACTTATTGTGCCTAAGAATAGGTTTGTTAGAATTGTCGTTCGAATCGTCTTTTAAGTTATTTCCATCCTTTTCCCTCCAGTATTCAACTTCTAGTGCTTCAAGATATTAAGTTATTTCCTCCAGTATTCAACTTCTAGAGTTTCAAGATATTCAGTACCGCCTACCAAGGGTAAGATTGATTGGCGACCTTGTCGGCCTAGGGTTGAAAACAAAGAATAAGAAAAGAAAAAAATTAATAAATTTAAAAAAATATATATTAGAACATATTGTCCAAAGCATTTACATTAGTGATTTCCAATGAACATTAACTACATACACTTGACTGACATAACATAAAAAGATTTGATATTTAATTTATAAAATTAAAAATTTTAAAACTGAATTAATAAAAATACAATATGTATAACATTTTTTAGACAATAATTCCAGAATTGGGTGAGCCTATTCCCTGTCTCTACCGGCCCCCGTTTCAGGTTCTCCCGGGGGGATCTGAATCTCCTGAAAACGATTGTCCCTTCTATTAGAGTGGGCTACGTAAGCACAGAAAGAAGGAAAAAAAAAGGGCAAAAAAACCAAACCCCACCCAAACCATATTTCGAGTCTCAAAAAAGCATAAAGCAAGGATCAGGTCAGGTACCAAAGAAAACCTGACCCGATACAAAACCGTCTACAAACCGTCGACACGCCTACACATCCAATCTAAATCTCCAAGGAATGGACACAAATGGATTGCTCAACCACAGATACCATAATGATCATTCTTGACAGCATCGTGCTTCATAATAGAACAATTGAACATTGATGGGAATTTTCTTTTCTGTTATCAAGATTATTTTGATTGATTCATATCAAATATATTACTACACAATATACAGATCGATCTAAACAAAATTTGAAACATAAAACATCTTCCTCTACCCCAAAAAGAGAAGGCCAACATCGGTGATGGCTTTGTACACAAGCTCAAAGCGAGACGCCAGCTCTGTCCTCAGGTTTGGTCTACCGTCATCTTCATAGACCACAAAACTTGAATTTCAAGAAGAAAGTTTCTCCTGCTTGCTGGATGTCGGCTCACTGATCACCTTCTACCAAAAGAAAAATATTTGCAATGTACCATCAATGATCACTTCAGGAGTAATTAATTACAAGTAACCAACAATTTATCAGTGTACCAAGGAAAACCCTCTTCATACAGGCTAAAGACACACACACACACACACACACACATATAAATAAAAAAGAGTCTAAATCATATGCTGCAGCTTGGATCATGGACTTCACCGCCCCATACTGTCAATGAATGAACCGTATAACACAACATGGAAAAAATAATACATGGCATCTTTCCTCGACAGCATATTTATTAGAAACAAAGAAGAAAGAACTGTAAATGAATTAAACCATGCAAACCATGCTATCTATTAACTCAAAGAAAGAACTATGCAAATCTCGGCCAATAGCTCAAAGAAATAACTTTAATTGGACTTCACCAACAATTGACAATGCACAAAAAGTTCAGTCCAATCAAAAAAGAATCACTAACCTTCTGTTTCTGGCTGTTGGAACGACCAGTCCCCTTTTCTCGAGGCTTTTAAATCGATCCTTTGCTAGAGTGCTACAACCCTGCATCACAACCAGAGCGAGGAAAACTTAGCTATCCACATTCATATCCATGCCATAGAAAAACACAAGATGCTAAAAAAGGTTGAAAAGAGATGAAAACTCTCTTACTTTCAGCTGGCGGAGGAACCAGTGATTTCTTCAGATAACAGAACTTGCATAGGTGCTGGTACAAATCTATAGAGAAGGCTTAAAGTTAGTGCATCTGATTCAAAGAAACAGGAACTGATTAAATATTTTGAGAAGAAATATAAAAACAGTGAAGACAATTGAAACAGAAGAAACTTGAATTTCCGTGACTAGATCAAGAAGAGGAATCACTATATTTATCAAAAAAGTCAAACACTGATTGCATTTCTTCGAATTAACATAAGTTCCACAAACTACTGAGACGGTATGCATTTCTTCGAACATTTCTACCAATATTGCTAATTTGAAAGGGGAAAGATTAAAAGAACAATCATCAGGAGTTTCAAGCAACACAGTAGATAAGTATCAGTATAAAAAATCAGGGCACATACTTGTGCTTTCCCAGGCGTGGTGGACGTGACTTTAGTCTTTCCTGTTGAACAACAAATCGCCGAGATGCATTTTTGCTTCTCCTCATCCTCTTTTGCAATTTCTTGAATAATATCTGGTAAACTGTGCAAAAGCAAGATGCCATAGTTAGTAAGGTTAGCTAAGACATAAATCTGCTTGGGCTCATGCATAAAATACTAGAAAAGCATCATTATCACACCTGTCAATTTCCTTTGGACAGTTGCTCAATCTTCTTTGCTTCTGCTTCCTTCTTCAGCAAGTCCACGTCTTGCTCTCCGATTCAGTTTAACACGCGTCCACAGGCTTTGTTTTGGATGACCTGCAAATGCATGATTTCAACTAGGAACAATTCATACCCCACACCAGCCAACTAAAGATGAAATTTTTCTGGTTGATGCTAGTCTAACAGGAACAGCCATTACAATAACATGAACCAAAAAGATAACCAGAGAAAGCAAGTCAAGAAAACACCCACTTCACTCTAAAACTCCTAACTGCTATTTTCTTGAAGAATCACTCTAATATCGACAACTGACAAGACACAAATTGTGAAACGAAAATCACCTATTTTCAGTTGCTTTATTCTCATCACCATCCAGATTTTCCAAGCCTGAATCATCATCACCCGCATCATCAGCCTCCAGGAAATACATCTGGGGCATTAAAAAGAGTTAACAGAGTCCCACTGAGGTATAGCATGACATATTAAAGTAGAGAAACAATTGAATCTCAAAATAATAAACTTACATCTTCCTCAGCACAACTTCACCTTGCACAGTTAATGGAACTGGTTCAGGACCTAACTCATGTTTATAGACTTTCTGCATCTCGTCTGCAACAGCACAGGCCAGAGAATCCTAGATCATAGTAACATACCAAATAAGAGGTGATGCTACACACATCAAATTCATTGGCTCAATGCAATTCGATTGAGGGAAGCATCGAGTCTCTCAAAAAGCAGAAAAATACCTGGTGACTGTCAAAAAGGATGGATTGAATGAACAGCCAGAAGGCTCAACTTCTACTGCCGAATAACTGAAGGCTTGGATTTCTGTTAAAATGGTAAACATCATAAGCAAATCCAATCAGGATTGGATAAAAGGCTGAAAACTTCCAAGAAATAGTGACTTAGTGTTTTAGGAGCAGTAAAGAGCAAAACAGGTACATAAGAATTTTGGTTTGTACCTTCTTGAGCTTGCCATCAAATTCACCTGCAAAACAATTCGAATGAACATCACATCACATGTCTCAAATGAACAATTTCTTGGAAAGACCACTATGAGAATTACAGAGCACCATACCTGTCCACAAGTCAACCATACCAGAAGCTGAGACAGCAGCATCCTATTAAAAGCAAAATTAAGAAGAAGGTAAGCCCTCATTCACCGTTAATGAAACACCTCCAACAATTAGCTCACCTCATTATCACCTTGACCAGCAGTGTTCACAACTTCTTTTCTTTTCTTTCTGGATTTGTTACTGACAGAAGAGGGGACTGCTTGAACAAAGGGTTCTTTTGCAGCACACTGTCAGTCCAAAGTACCTTTTCCCTTTGCTTCTCAATTTTACGCTTTACCGAAAGATCTAAACAAAAAGACACGACAAAGTATCACTCTTTAGTGACGTTTTCAAGATGAAGACTTTAATCACTCTTTCATCCAATTACACTATCCAAAAGTTAATCTGAATGTGGGTCAACCAGGCCCTCAAATCAGTGCTAAAGGCATCAGAGAGAGCAGACATGCGGACCCAAAGATTCAACTTCTCAGCACATTACCATGCTTCCTTCATGAAATATATCCAGAGCATCGGCTTATTGTACACAGATAATGCAGTTATAAAACACTGTTCAACTTTTTAGTTTTATAAAAATATCTACCCAAACGATTATAAAATGTCACTGCTAGTTCAGTAGAAGAGCAAACGGCTGAGACAATGCAAGCACAAAACCACACTTCACTAATAAGCAACGCAAGAGAGAAATTTCTACCGAGGTTTCTACTCAATATGATTCTACTCTATGTTAAAAAAAATGACAAGATGAAATTAGACCAATAATAAAGTTGCAAGATATGATTCCTTTTTTTGTTTTTTTAAACAAATCATATGTTTACAAAATGTAGGTCGCAACCAGGCCCTCCAATCAGAGCCTCAGAGGCATCAGGAGAGCAGACATGTTGACCCAAACTCTCAATCTCCGTGCACATTACCATGCTTCCTTCATTAAACAGATATCCAGAGCATCGGCTTATTATGCACAGAGCGCAGGCGAGATCGCGCTATCAAACGAAAAGACATGTGAATCAATGTCGTGACACACCGCCAGGATTTACTCTACTCTAGACAAGTTGCAAGGACACCTGCATTTCAATTTTTTTCCAACTAAGATTGCAACCAATGCTGACCCGTAAAAGGTATAAGCATAATCTCCCAGAGATGCACCAATCATCACTAAATAACCGCTTCATCCGCACAAGGGCGTAGTCCAATCGTAGCTCAAATCAGATAAAACCAAATGCATATGCGGGAAGCAATTAATCCAACACAACCACCTAGGGATCCTTGACGCTCATGAACAAGAAAAACAATACAAGTTTTTTTTTTTTCCTTCTGTGTTCAGGAACCAAAGCCGAGTTCACGTCAAACCGATGGAGGCCCCCAACAAAGCACCGTCAGCAAAGCACTGGAGAGAGAGAGAGAGAGAGATTGAATGCAATGCTACCTATGGACTTATCGACGACGAAGAGGGACTCGCTGGGGACGGCGGCGAGGGAACCGCCGGAGAGGGCGTCCTTGGTGGACTTTCGAAGAAGTCGGGATGTCCTCCGTGCTGATGTTCGCCCTCCACGCCTTCTTCCCTTCCTCGACCCCTTCGACACCTTCCCCATCTCTCTCCTTCTCTCTCTCTCTCTCTCTACCCCTGCGTGCGCGAGCTTAGCAATGGAGGTCTTTTCGCTCTGAGAGCTGGAATCAGCAGCGGAGCTCAACTTATATATAGCCTCAAATTAGGGTTTTTCCCAGTCCGCCGAAGAAAGAAAATGAATGCGAGGTAGAGGGCCGCCCCGGGGGAGTTTCTGTTGGGCCGTCAAGGCTCTCATGAGGCCCATCTATGTTTTAAGGTCCAGCCCATAAAACTAACTTTTTTACCATTTTGTCCATGAAACCTTACCCATCTATATTTTGCTAAATAATTTTATTGACCGGAACAGATTTGAGGGTTTCGTCATAATAATTAGAAAAACAATATGGGGTGAAACTAGACCAATATCTTCCTCGATTAATTTCGAAACAAATGATCGACACGAAATTTTATTTTGATGAATTGATCCACATAGTCTTCTGTTATTTTGCAATCGCAGCAATGAATAAAATTATTGGAAGATTTTTCTGTCAAATATTACAGAAAAAAATTGAAAAAGCTGACTTGCCCTTTGTTGTCTTTTGTCATCAATTGGATTGCACCATCTCTGGATACATAAATTGTCAAGGGCAAGTTAGCAAGTCTTGTGGTCCATTTACAGAGCTTCCTGCTTTTTGTTCAAGTACAGCTCGAATGGAGACAAAGTAGCAGTTCAAGCAAGCTGCTTCAATGGCTTTGATGATGCTTTGGGAGTAGAGGAACACTCTGAGAGGTGGCGATGGTGTGACGCTCTCTCGGGGCTCTTCATTCGTCTCCTCTTTCGCCTTTCCCCCACAGCACGATATAGAATCCGATGGACATTATAATCGCTCCGATGAGACTGTGAATTCGCGCGTATCGAAAGCATCAGCAACACAATGAAATGAAAATAGAACATTAACACATGCTTGAAGAGTAAATTTTTCCAGCTGCATCTAGTACCTTCCGAGATATAGTGCATCGCCAAGAAAGAAGAAGCCCATTAAGATGGCGATGACAACCGACGCTGGCTTGAACATCGCAACATAGAACGGACCTTTCAGGCGGATCGCCCAGACGTGAAAAACAGTTGCGCAGGCAGTGCGCAAAAAGTCCCTAGAATCCACAAGGCCAAGAGGCGTGCAAAACACATGACACACTATAATAATCAAAGTGCATGTTCTGATCGAGTTAATACGGGACTGGTTTATATGTATAGTCATTCTCTTACCGAGCATATTACAGAGGCGAGTCCTACATCGCTTATTCTCCAAGCATTAGCGTCATGTTCTGCAGCTAAAGCGACGATTGCAGCAATGATGCACACGAAGATATTGCAAGAAGGGCACGGTCAGTTCAGCTGGATAGTCCTCCATTATCTGTGCCTGCATCATGTTTCAACGCCCATTGTGATGATCCTAAATTATTTCTCCTGTGCTCGAAAAAGTTGGAAGTTGTGTAGTAGCATAGCGTACCATAACAATGTAGTACAATGGAACAAGAATGTATTCGGCCGTAAGAAAAAGCTCCCTCCCAGGACCCAGTTTGAGCTTGACGAGCTCAGAAGCGGATCAAATGAGATAGGCCATTTCAGAGCGGCGGTAATAACTGGAGGACCTTTGTAGAGAGTGACAACAAATGCACCGGATATGGACAGAATGGTCCCGATGATCTTGGCCTGACTGCTGCTGCCCTTCAGTGATACTTTCTCCATCCTTTATGTTGAGGAAACGAAGAAATACATATCATGCTCAGCTGAGAAAACAGTTTAATTCAGTAGAGAAATTATAGCTTTAGGCAGTTAACATTTTATGTACTATTGGTGATACGTCTGACAATGTTGCAGCATAATTTGCTAACATGCTGCGCGGCTCTCATTGCTGAATCAATGGTAGTCTAGTCACAGGGTTTCAGTTGTAAAACATTGACAATAAACATGGTTCAATTAGAAGCATCAAATATGTCACAGGCACACTCTTTTAATCAACAACAGGACTCGGAGATCTCAAAATAAGCACAATGATGACATAGACCAGGCATGTTATCATTTACAAGAAAAGTTGCAAGCAGTTGGAGAAAATTCCAATTATGAAGAGCTCTATTGCAAAATGTGTTAGTTTTTCTTACAAATTGCAATCAACTACAACCCTGAATTGATAAGCAAAATCTTAATCACAATCAATCAAGCATTACACAATCCCTACAAGGGGGGAGAATAACCTGAAAAGGATGGCAAGTATGAAAGTGAGAGCCGGAGTGAGGTTGCTGAGGGCTGAATTAAGAGTTGGAGAGCTGAAACTAATCCCAGTATAGCCCATGATCTGTGATAAACCCTGCTCTTCCCCAGAAAAGAATAGCACCCAAAAAATATTTACAACTGAAAAGGCAAAGAAGCGAAGCAAAGCAAAGCAGCCAATTCAAAAGGTCTCACAAAAAATGGGAGACCCATTTCTTTGGCTTCACCTTTTCTTTCCTGTGCAAACTTGGCACAAGATCAATGTTCAAACTTGTAGAGACAATTACCCAATGAGGCCAAGAAGACCAATTTGGCCAGTATGGCCAAGCTGAGAGGAGGAAGTGCTCTTGATCTGACAGAGAAACCAAGAGCAAAACTCAGCTGATGATAGTCCTCACAAAGATTAGATTTGTACTCATTTTGACAGGGAGAGAGAGAGAGAGATATACCTGTAGGAGATGAAGGGAGCAGGAAGAAGAACAAGAACAGAGACAGCATAAGCATAGACAACGAAGACATGGTGGCTCAACCCTTCTCAAGGTGGCTGCTTTGAACAGCGTGTACACCCCCACACATATGCTCTCTATCACCACCATTGCCATGAATAGAAGCACCTCCATGTACCAGTCACACCTCCTCCTTGCCATCTCTCTCTCTCTCTTTACACACGCACGCACGCAGAAAATAGGGAAACCAAATGAGATGCTTCAGTATCAGCTATATCTGCACCTGATGTTTCTACTTTCCTAAGGTCTCTTCATCAGAGAGGCAGTGCTCAAGCGGCCGGACTAGCCACTGTCGCTGCAGCCTAGTCTTTTCAAGAGACAGATGCTCCCGCCGTCAATTATTGAAAATACCGATAGAAACAAGCAGATTCCTTTGACATGTCTATGAAAGAAACATGAAGGGCTCGCGTTTCAGTCTAGTCAGTCCTTTTCTGAATGATATTCTAGCGTAGCATGTGGGTAAGCGGTACATTCCCGGTGCTGTTCTGTTCATTATTCAGCCCATGGGAGGGTTGCCCACCACCTAAAATTAAATAACGTGGGACAAAAGATCGTGTAGCTTTTCATCATGGAGTATCATACGAGAGCTATCGACAATATATTTTGTCTTTTTTGGAGAGTGCCGCCCTTATTTAGTTTCTGTTTCACTAAAGGTGAACAGGAAATGGGGAATCTAAGTCGTAGTTCATAATTGCTGCAGTTCATAATTGCATCGACGGTTCCTGTGAACGAATAGTTTAGACTTGACGCAAAGTGCTTGAAAAGATTCAAAAAATCCAATCATCGGAAAAAAGTGTGATTGTTTAAACTTGTAATTTTAGCTATGGTTGAGAAGATTTAGTATAAAACAAAGAAAAGATCAAAATATAGGCTTCTGCTTATTTCACGAAAAGTGAATGATCCAAAAAATATATTTCCAAAAATGATCACTTATATCGCTTGAAATATTAGCTAATAAAGCATGTTTGTATTATCGATAATAGTTTATGTTTAAATATTTTTTGTGAATCATGGAAAATATTTTTTAATTTATTTTTTTGAGTAATAAAAATAATAATTTTTGGGAAAATGTCATCCAAATCATTCATTTTCCGTGAAATTCATTAGTAATTCTTTGTAATTTTTTTAATAATTTGCTTTGTTAATTTTTTGTGAAAAATAATTTCTTTTACCTAAATGCAGATAGACAAATCTTAAACATCTCAACTTCTTTCACCAACAAAAACAAAGGAGCAAATAGATTAAGAATAAAACACACTTGTGACATCCCGATTTTTCAATTTTATTTTCAATAAATTGATATGGGCATTTCTGACGCACATATAGCTTCTTTTCTCGAACACGGTCACTCACGGAAACTAGTATTAGTAAAGCCGTTAAAGAAATTCTAATGCATCAAACTCAGAATTTGACTCTAGAAGCGATCTTTTCGATCAAGCTAATCTACAAGAGAAAATCTTAAATAAGGGCCTAAAGTGGGTTCATTTTCTCAAAAAAAGATTTTAAAAAAAATGGACACCCAAAGTGGCTAATTTTGTCTCAAATAAGAACCCAAACTTTCAATCTTATTTACAACTTAGGGTAGTTTGTCCAAGAACATTTTTTCTTTAAATTTTTTTTTTCTTTTCATCTTCCTCACACCTCCTCCTTCGCTCTACATTGCCTCCTTCTTCAACACCATAATCAAGGCCCCTACCAGTGACATTGTGAGCTTCATGTCATCACGTAGTTGGTCCTAGTGACAAGAAGTCGGATTGGAGTTATTTGCTACCGGCCACCTTCTCGGTTGCTAAAATCGTCAATTCCTCAAGATGCATCAAATCTCAGCTCGCTTGTGCTTAGCCTAAAGCTCGGATTGACCTCCATCTGACGATGACAATGTTGGATTTTCTATCAGGGGTAGCAGTTGATGAGGTTGAGAGCTCGAATAGAACTTGCCAATGGCGACAATGGGGGTAATGAAGTACGACGGTTTCTACAGTTAATGATGTCAAATACGATTAATGATCAATCTCAAGATGGAGATATCGATTGAGGAGAAGAGCTATGTCGATGAGAATGGCAAGAGTATGAGTAAGGGTCTCTAGACTAAGGGATTATTTAAAGGAGCCATTGACATTGCAAAAGGGGAAGGGGGATCTTGAAAGATTGAATTTAATGCAAAAGAGGTAAACCCAAATTGAAATTGATGAGGCAAATTCTTTGTTGAGGTTGAAATAGTCACTAGTTGCAACAAAATTGTTCTTTGGTGTGAAATTGCTGATCACCAAGTGTTAATTAAATAGAGGCATAAGTTAGTCAAACAAGACGATCCGTGACGCTGATATTGCTACTCGTTGTTGGCAAGTAGGACCGAAAACAACACAAAATTGCGTTGTCAAGAAGTAAGGCCTTGGAATAAGTGGAGTTTGATGCACTCTCAAGAGGAGAGAATACGCGCCAAAGGGATTAGTTGCATAACTTGGGAGTTGGACAAAAAGTTGAGTCTCAACAAAAGTAGATTCATATTATGGCTTTGAGATTAGAATTTGCGATGAATGTTGGAATAAAAGAACTTATTTTTGAAAAAGCTCATTTCGTTTCATGGAATTGTCTACAAACCATTTTAAAGAGTGGAAATTCTAAAATTTTCAATGAATTAGACTATGTTGTAATGGCTCATGTTAAAGAAACTAATCTTGTCATACAACGAGATGACACAAAGAGCGAAGTCAATACGATGGAGGTGATGTAGAGAGTGAGAAAGATGAAGAAAGAAAAGAAGACAGAGAAAACAAAAATAAACAACAATGTTCTGGACAAAAGTACCCTTTGGCTATGAATAAAATTAGAAGTTCAGGTCCTTAATTGAGAATAAGTTAGTCACTCTTGGTCTTTATTTAAGATAGTGTCCACTTTAGGTCATTTTTTGAGAAAATGTCTTAACTTTAGGTGCTTATTTGAGATTTTCTCAAAAGTAATAATTGATTAATGCTAATGGTTTGAACAAAGGAAATATAAAGAAAGAATGGTTTGAATGAAAAAAATGAATATGTTTTTTTTTTGTCCAACAAAATGAGTCCTTTGCTAGTGGGTCGTGTTTTTTTTTGGCCTAATTCTCTTTTATGTGTTCTTTTTTTTCTTTTTATGTGTGTTCAGTTAGTGAACAAAGAGAGAACCCCAATCATTCATAGCTCCTCTGTTTTTTGCACTAAATTACATGTATAGTATTATATTTGAAGAGCAGAACTCGGTTTGTCATAAAATGGGTTTGCAAAATTCATTTTCATGTAATATTGCATGCTGTGTATTTTGATAGATATTTTGACTCCTATTATACTTGTGTCACCTGAAAGAAAGAGCCTTTGTGCTTGCCTAGGGGTTTCTACAAATTCCTCTGTGGTTAGATCTTCAAGATTGTTGAAAATATGTCTCGAGTTTGAGCCCATTGAATGAAATTGGACTAATGAGAATATGTGAACTCGACCACGTGCGAGTCAAAGCAGCACATGTGAATTAACCAGCCGAAATTGTCAGAAGAAGATTGCATGCAGGCCGCAGGCGTGAAGAACAGGCCAGAAGGGAGCATGTAGCAGTGAGAGGGAAAGTCCAAAATTGCTTTGTATTAATGCAAATAAAGTTCTTTGTCTTTTTGTTATTCGGCTGAAGTGCAAGGGAGAATAGTGCTTGAGTTGGACTTCTTCGAGAAAGCTTGGGGAGTTGGTGTGCATGAAGAAAAGTGTAATGATCGCATTCATTACATGGGTCAAAGAAAGAAGAAAGAAAGTTTCATACGTCCATTTTCTCCTCTCCTTTAATACATGCACATGTATAGACGCCCATGGATTATGGTGGGCTTGCTTTGTCATTTCTTTATCTGAAGAAGACTTCCTCACGTTGCAATAAGTAATGGTGACTCTCTTTTATATTATAAAAGAGGGAGATGTCCAACGGAGAAGAGTGCGCCTAGTTTTGGTGGCTGCGAGAGTCCTTGAGGAGTGTAGAGAGTTCTCTTATGTGAGGGGATTTTCTCGTAATTATACCCGAGTGTTTTAGCTAGTTAAATTCTTGTTAGTAGAATTTGTTTAATTCCTTGAGTGAGGTTTCACTAAGAATTGTGAGGGGCTCAACACTATATGAGTTATTTGGGTGTAATTTGGGTTGGGAAACATCGAGTGTGTTTTGAGTGCTCAAGTGATTATACTCTCTTGTGTAACGCTTGTTTCTATAGTGGAATTTCATGCTACTCTCCTCAAGTGGACGTAGGTTCCGCCCCCAGACAGTTGAACCATGTAAATCCGTGTCCGATTTCCTTTCCTTCATTCCGACTATTTTATCCGATTTGTTTGTTCATATTCAGCGCGCGCAACAGAGATTATTTTTTCCATTGACTAAAAATGTGAGTAAATCTTACTCATCGTTCACAAATCTTTGAAATGTTTTAAGCATTAGAAGTTTATTGACAAAATGCACGTGATTATGATAGAGCTTTGAAGAAATTCCTTATTCTAGAGATCTCGAAGCTCTCCCCATCTTTTCCTATGAGCCGATGCTGTAAAATTGATCAAAAGATATTAACTACCCCATGTGAGAGCACGGGGGTAGTGAGTCAACTTTTACTTTTAGTAAAATCGCAGATGGTTCAATAACGTTTCATTAATGGATTTTTATGGATGTTGAAAAGATTTTGATTACTCAAGATTTAAAAGTATACCGTACATACCCCTTAATCTTGTAACTTCAGGAGCACTATCATCACTAACAACAATAACATTACTCAAATCAAAAGTACCAAACTACAAAAAGTTTCATCATACAAGCTTAGGAAAATGTATCCTTGATGCTATTGAGCGAAATAATAGCCTTCACCGTCCACAAAGAAGCCTATCCGAATGAAACAGAGACCCCCTCCACCTATCGCCATCCGCATCCTAACTCTCCAAACATAACACCCTCTAATTACTTTCGATCAACACATGAAATTACTCCACCGTCAAGGACATTATTCCTCTTTTCGAATGAAGTAAATCGGTTTATTATGGGTCAATTTCAAGTGTGTTTTTGCAAACGCTTTGCCTCTCAAGTGCTGGCGTAACCCCGGTCAAACTCGCAGCTCCAACCACCCATTAGTCTTTGGATTCACTTGAGTTCAGCAACTCCCCCAACCTTGTTTAGAAAATCATTCACAAAAGAGACTTGTCTAGTCTCTTGAGCCGATCCACATAACAAGCATTGGTCATTGATTTGCTGCCATTTTGTTACTTGTATCCAAAGTACGCAACTGTAATGAACAATAGCTATGATGAAAGCAAATTTTGGCACATTTGGGTGAAATCACACCATTTCATGTCATGAAATCCTCTGTTTTCTTTTTTTAATTAACTCAGGCATCAACAAATTCAAAACTTCTAGATTGAGAACTTAGTGATCTATTGGGATGCATGTGTGGGTGAGTTATAGTTAGAGAAATCCCACATTAGAAATTAATGTAGTGTAAAGTAGTTAATATATCCTAGTTGGCTCATAATGTAAGACATAAATAATTCATATGCGGAAGCCAAGATCGTTTATAGACAAACCTCCAGCCATTGTTTGCATTCACGTTAATTTAATGTCCTGAAAAAATCAAAATAATAGGCACACTCTACTAACCAAATCTCTTCACGTATTGATGGTGCATTTAAATGTGATGATTTTGTGTTAGACCTTGTGATACGCCCGTTAGAAATGAACGTACGTTCCCTTATTATACATCGTCTTCCATCAAGACGGGTGGTTGTCACGGAAGGGTACAAAGCGTGAAAACTTCATGTCGAACAGCTTAACTTTAAGAGAAAATTTGGGTCTAAAATGTGGAATCACAAAAAAATAAATAACATTCTCCCATGATCCCATCATTTTCATCATACGGATCATTCAACTAATTCCACGAAAACTTTATGCTTAAAGAAAAGAAACAAAACACATGGATCATGGCAACATGTCCTTTAAGAGTAAGTAATATCTTCCATATATCACAATGCACTTTATTTCTTTAATGTCAGCCTATATGTGACAACATATCTTAATGAATAAACCCCATGTTTATTCCAAAACCAAGGATAAATGTTATTCTCATAAACAACAAAATGTGTACACAAAAATTGAATATCAACATTACAACCGAATAAGAGTTTCATACAACAAAAAATTTGTCCATATGTCGACAACTATGATGGGACCTATTCCCATACTAGTTACACGATCCTTATACTTCATTGGTGACATGCCTTTAGTTAAAGGATCGACTATTATTAATTCAGTGCTAACGTGTTCAATGATCACTTTATTTTCCTTAACACGTTCCCTTATGACTAAATACTTAATGTCGATATGCTTACTTCGATTGCCACTTTTGGCATTTTTATCTATAAAAACTGCAACTGAATTGTCACAATATATTCTTAATGGCCTAGAAATAGAATCACCAATTCTAAGCCCAGCAATGAAACTCTTCAACCATACACCATGCGAGGTAGCCTCAAAAGCAAAAACGAACTCAGCCTCCATAGTGGAAGTAGCAGTCAAAGTCTGCTTGGCACTTCTCCATGACACGGCTCCGCCAGCTAACATGAAAATGTATCCAAATGTTAATTTTCGTGAATCAATGCAACCAGCGAAATCCGTATCCGAATAACCGATTACTTCCAAGTTGTCAGTCCGTCTATACATAAGCATATAGTCTTTGGTACCTTGAAGGTATCTCAACACTTTTGCAGCTCTCCGAGTGGTCTAAACCTTGATTACTCATATCTTCCCAACATTCCAACAGCAAAAGCGATGTTAGGTCGAGTGCAAACCTGAGCATACATCAAGCTTCCAACAAATAGTAGAAGCATATGGAATGTTGCACATTTTGTTCCCTTTCTAGATCGTTCTTGGGCATTGGTTCAAATTAGAACTGTCACCCTTCACAATGGGTGCTATACTTGATGAACAATCTTTCATCCGAAATCTCTCTAGGACCTTATTGATATAGGTTCCTTAAGATAGTCCTAAAATTACTCGAGATCTATCTCTATGGATCTTAATGCCAATGACATAAATGCCTCACCCATATCTTTCATGTCAAAACTCCTAGAGAGGAATTGTTTTACCTCATGTAGCAACCCATTATCATTGGTTGCAAGTAGTATATCATCCACATACAGCACAAGGAAACAAATTTTGCTCCCATGGCCTAACCTTTGGTATATACATTGATCCATAACATTCTCTATAAAACCAAATGAAGAGATAATATCATGAAACCTTAAGTACCATTGGCGGGATGCTTGTTTCAAGCCATATATAGATTTCTTAGCTTGCACACCAAATGCTCACCTATACTAGAGGAGAATCCTTGAGGTTGTTTCATGTAAACCTCCTCCTCTAGTTCTCCATTGAGGAACGCGGTTTCACATTTATCTGATGTAATTCCATATCAAAATGGGCAACCAATGCCAAAAACAATACAAAGAGAAATCTTTCTTAGATACGGAGAAAAAAAGTCTCAAAGATAATCGATTCATTCCTTGAGTGAATCATTTGGCAACAAGTCTAGCTTTATATCTTTCAATGTTACCCAATAAATCTTTCTTAGTTTTGAAGACCCATTTATAACCAATGGCCTTAGCATCATTAGGTAACTCAACCAAATCCTGTGATTTTGTTAGATGCCATAGAAATCATCTCTTCTTTCATGGCATTATACCACAAATTGATTTATCACTATCCATGGCTTATGAAAACGTTTCGGATCATTCTCGCTCCAATATTGTAGTCGAGACTCTTGTAAATACATAATATAATCACTAGGAATAACCGATTTCCTTGTTCTAGCAGATCTTTCAATGTTGGATCAACATTCTCTTGAGAAGCATGTTGCTCAACTAGTTGTTCAACAGTTTCTCGTAATTCTGAACAAGCTGGTTCTTGGATCAATATCGCAGGTTGTGGAACTTCAACAATTGGTTGTTCAATTGCCGGTCAACCGAAGGGGCATTATGAGCAACAACCAATCTTAAACTTGAGGTGGAAAGTTAAGTGTAAGATGATCTTCCCAGGAACAAGATCCCTTAGTCGATCGCTCCCACGATTAAGTTATTTTCAAGAAATTTAGCATTTTTTGATTCCGCAATCCTAGTGGTATGAGATGGACAATAAACCACGTATCCCTAGACCTTCGGCATATCCAATTAAATACCCACTTATGGTCCTTGGGTCCAACTTCTTTTCTTGTGGATTATAAATTCTCACTTGAAGACGTGCATCCACAAACGCACACATGATGCAAACTCGGTTTCCAACCCTTAAATAACTCAAAATGTGTCTTTAGGACAGCTTTGCTTCGATTTCGATACTTCTTCATAGTCTTAAGTGCTTGATCCATAAGAATTTAGGAAGTTTGGAGCTCACTAGCATACTACGCACCATGTCTAATAAGGTTCGATTTCTTTTTTCCGCTACGCCATTTTGGTCCGGAGAATCAGGCATAGTATATTGGGCAACTATCCCATGCTCTTGAAGAAATCTTGCAAATGGACCAGGTGCTTATCTATCTTCGTGTATATACCCACGGAGAATTCTCCACCTCTATCGATCTCACGATCTTAATTTGCTTATTGCATTGTTTTTATACTTCGCCTTTAAATACTTTAAAGGCATCTAATGCTTCATATTTATTATTAATCAAATACAGATACATATAACGTGAATAATAATCTATAAAGGAGATGAAGTATTTACGATCACATGAGTCCATATCTGGACTATAAATATCCGTATGTATGATTTCTAATATTTGCATCCTCTTGGCACCTTTCTTTGACTTGTTAGTGCGCTTTTCCCTTTATCAGTCCACACAAGTATCACAATTAGTAAAATCTAATGTACCAAGTACTCAATCATTTACTAATCGTTTAATTCTTTTTCTATGGAGATATGTCCCGATCTCCGTGCCGCAACATAGAAGAATGTTCTTTCACAACATCTTTTCATACCCGGCTTTATCATGAACATGCATCGCATCACAATAGGCATTGTCTTGAAAATTAATTCGAAAAAGACCATCGAGACAAAATACCATTCCCAACAATTTCAGATTTAAATGATAAACAAAAGTTTGAATGCGAAAAGTTAAAAGAGTATCCCAAAGGTACAAGTCTTGAAACTGAAATTAAGTTTCTAGAAAAATTATGAACATAAAATGTCTTTTTAAATCTAAAACAAAACCACTATTGAGAACTAGTCTATGTCCTAATAAATTCCACATGCGAACGCATCTTGTTTCTTTGAATAGATGCTTTGTTCACTTCCCCACTAACTCGGTGGTTTTGAAAACCCTACAAGGAATTCGAAATATGGATTGTAGATCCAGAAATCAATCCACCAAGTGTTGTGATTTACATCAGTCATATTGATTCATAACAAACACAAGAGATTGGGTTACCTTTCTTCTCTGAACCAAGCCTTAACTTTGACACAATCATTCCTTATATGCCCATCTTTGTCTATAGAAGAAACACTGAATTCTTCTTATCAACTTTGGGGAGGCATTTTACCTTTTCCTGCAAGTGTTTGCCATAGCCCTTATTCTTTCCTTGTGTTGCCAAATGAGTACTTTCTCTCAATTCCATAATCAGTATTTCTTCCTCTTGTACACACATGGTCATGAGTTCATTAATTGACCATTTATTCTTATGTGTGTTATAAGAGATCTTGAAGGGTGCATACCGTTGTGGGAGAGTATTCAGAATATAATACATAAGGAATGATTCAAATATCTCAACCTCAAGGTTCTTAATGAGCTGCAATGTTCCTCTCATTTGCATGATGTGCTCACGTACACCTCTAACACTAGTGAGTTTCAATGATGAAAACTTCATAATCGGGTCATGGCATGCGCCTTCTCGTAACTTTCAAATCAATGCATCTATGGCTCCAATAAAACCTTAGCATTACTATGCTAAGTAACTCGAACCACGAATACTAGGAGATATCTTAGCTCTTATAAAACATGGCACAAACACGGTGAACCGCTCCCATTGGTTATAAAGAGCTATCTCATGGAGTTTCGAATCAATAGGAGTAGGTGGTTCGCCTTTCCTTATAGCATAGTCAATGTCCATCCACCCCAATTGAAGAAGAATTGACTCATTCCAAACTTTATAATTCTCACCATTCAAAGATAGGAACATCAAACTTAAATTCAGAGAAATTCATAGGTTAAACCGCATATCAAATAATCATGCTTATGTCACAAAAATTGAGGTAAATATAAATAAATCATGTTTTACCAATGTAAACATGTCACAATATGAATCACATAACATAAAAACTACATGTGGGCTAAGTTTTTAATTTAAATAGATTCATAATTATTTCATGAAGAAATTACCATATTATATGCCTTTCTTAATCCGTGGGTAAATTAAGAAAATAATATGATATTTCTTCCTAATTAATCACATTAATATAAGGTTAATACCCTAAAAAACCCCAAACCGGTACACCGCACATTTACCCCAAACTATTTTTGACTACTCAAAAACTCCCAACCGTATGTATGTGACAAATCTAACTCGCTATTTCGCTTCATTTTTCCGCAATTTTGGTGACATGATTGCCGATGGCAATCCATGGAAATTCATAAGTTTAATATCATTAAAAAACCCCAACCTAAGTATATTTATTATTAAATTTACCCTAAACTAAGATTTATTTATGACAAATTTACCCCAAGTGGTATATTTATTTAACAAATTTACTCTAAATTAATTTTTTCGATCATAAAAAACCTAAATTGATACACGCCGACACATTTACCCTCTTTCAATTTTCCCAAATAAAAGAAAAAATCAAGTATTAATGATACTGAGGCAATGTTAGAGTAACTGAAAATAAAATTGATTGGACATCACAACTCATCAAATTTGGGAAAATTGAAAGAGGGTAAAATGTGCTGCACGTATACCAATTTAGGTTTTTTATGATCGAAAAATTAATTTAGAGTAAATTTGTCGTAAATATACCAACTTGGGGTAAATTTATCATAAATATACCAGTTTGGGGTAAATTTGTCATAAATATACCAGTTTGAGGTTTTTAATGGTATTAAACTTATGAATTTCCACATGGCTTGCCACAAAGCAACCACGCTAGCAAAATTAACGGAAAAATCGAACGGAAGCTAACGGAAGCTAATCTGGAGTAGATTCACATACGTACCCGGCCTGGGGTTTGCCAAAAAATAGTTTGGTGTAAATTTGTCACAAGTGTGCTAGTTTGTATTTTTTACATTAACCCTTAATATAATGAAAATTCCCGTGAGGATAAAATTCATAATATTAATATAATTAATTACAATCAATGTCCATTTCTAAATATGATCCGAGGTTTTAATATATAATTAATTAATTAAAGATGCTGTGGCTACTTTCTAATTAATTAATTATATGAATCATTGGACATTAAATTTCATGCATAAAATATTCATAACAATGCATGAAATGACATAATAAATAAATACATCAAGGGCATAATAGTAAATAAATAAATTGGCCAAGGGCAAGATTG
>CM027875.1:44695418-44705418 GCA_016097615.1 Eucalyptus dawsonii
CTGCGAAAAAAGAAATAAAAAAATAAGAAGTAAAACAACAAACTAATATTTAGTATATTTTGAATCGAATTCGATTCAATGTACAGTATTTTATTAAAAGATCTTGTATGATCTTCTTGCCCTAGACACATTTCGTTCTCACAATATTATTTCTAAATGGAATTGGAGAAAACCCGAATTTCGCCGAGGTTGAATCTACTTTTTTATTTCTCTCTTTCCTCCTTTCTTGATTATACTTCTACTTAATATATTGTATCGAATTCGATTTTTTCTAAAAAAAGAGGGGGAGGGATTATCACAAATCTTTTGATTCTACCTCTAATCTTCTTCACCCCTTCCCATGTCAATAACTAGAATGAAAAAAAGGGAATGTCAACGCATCCGGAAATAAACGATTGATCTCTATCAAAAGACCTGCTAAAGCCCCAAAACCATAGAGTACTTAGTACTGGTGCCACGAAAGATATGTTTTTAGATCTCGCATTTTAAATCCTCCTTTCTTTATTCTTTATTTATTGTATTATTTATTGTAATGCCTAATGTTAATACATATATGATCCGATATAATATATATGTAAGTAGTTAAGGACCGCTTGTATTTGTACACACGGAATTCCTAATTCCAATTGAAATCTACAATGATTCGGTAGATAAGATTTTTTCTTTTCTTAAACCGAAAAAGACGTCCCTTCCGACTGAGCATTCCCAAAAAATATTCCCTTTAGTTATTTTTTACGATGGGTTTCATATTCATGTGTATATAAGCCTTCTACTATTATTATATGTTACATGAGAATAAAAAAGAAATGGCAAGATAACTTGGATATATCAATGGAGAAAATAAGGATTTTGAAAACAAGACAGGGATTCTATAAAATGACACTGTAGACCAATTGAAAGGGATGTAGCGCAGCTTGGTAGCGCGTTTGTTTTGGGTACAAAATGTCACGGGTTCAAATCCTGTCATCCCTTACCTATTACTTCTCGTCTGAGCAGTAACGAGGGATTTATTGAAATCGATTAAAATCAGGCATACATAATCTTTTTTTATTATATCATATTCTATATGATAGTCTTATGCATACAAGATGGATTCGGGTTATAAAAAAAATCCTCTTCTTTTTTTTTTAGTTTTAGCTAGTGTGATAATGATAAGAAGATAAGAAAGCGCTCTTAGTTCAGTTCGGTAGAACGTGGGTCTCCAAAACCCGATGTCGTAGGTTCAAATCCTACAGAGCGTGATTCCATTCTTGGTTAGGTTAGTCCCAAAATTACAATTAAATAATTGACCAGTAATCTTAATTTGACCTCCTTTGGATTAAAGAAAAGAGGAGGTCAATTAAAAAAAGATGTTAATTAATTTAATCAAAGATCCAACTGATCACCACGTCTGTATTGTAAATATGCAGTTACAAATAATCCAGCTAAAGTAATAGGAATTAGACCTAAGACAATTCCAAATAGAAAAACTTCAATCATTTCAATTTTTTTGAAAGGGAAAAAGGAGAGGTAATATCTATCCCTACATATTAATCCGCATTGCCCATGAATCTCAATGACCACTAATTGGAAATTAACTCTAAGGAAATATAGAGTCTATCAATACCACAGAAAGATTTCTTTTTATGCGTTGTGTTCATTCAATTAATTTCAAATAAGTCGTATCTTGGTCAGACCAATAAAGAGAGCTGAGGTTATAGTTAAAGCTGCTAGTAGAAAACCGAAATAACTAGTTATAGTAAGCATGAAGATGAAGGAGCTAAATGAAATGTGTTCTTTTTATACATATATTTAGAAAGCACTTCCTAAATTTCAATATACGAAGATAAGCAAAAATACCAATTCAAATGAAAGAATAAGTTCAATTGATAGTTGTTAATTCATCAATCATTATAGACGGGATTAACAAAAACATAGAGTAAGGGAGGTAGAAAAAGAGATCAATTAATCATTTGTAATGTCTACCTATCCCTTAATTTCGAATCAAGTGATTCATTAGATAATTCTTGAGTAGACTAATATTAAAATAATAAAATAGTAAGAAATTCGAATCCATATAGAACAAAATTTGAAAATCATTTATCTTTTCTTTTGATCTTTTTTTTTAATCGTATCGAATCTATTTTTCGATTTTAGAATAAAGAGTGACCTTATAACAATAACACCTTTTTTCTTGTCATTTGAGATATTATGTGAATGAATCTACTCCTGAATTTAATGAGTAAAAATGAAAATAAATAAAGTAAAAATAACAAAGGTATCGTACAACTGATCAAATCACTCACGAAAATCAAATCTTTATTTTTTGTCCAACTCGATTCTAAGACTAGTAATTCCTATAATTTTTTCTTTCTTTTCTAGGTTCTACATTTTTTTTCCATATTTATTAGAAATAGAAATTGTCTTTTCATATCATAAATTCCCATCCTCGCAGCTAGTTCCAGAAAGAACCTTTCGATCGAATACAAGAAAACAATGTGTGCATCACGAATACTGATTATTTCAATTCTATTTTTTTTGTTGTTCTCTTTTTTTTTCAATACTATCTACCCCTTTTACTTGGTACTCTACGAGGAAACAATTCCTCTTAAAATGTAAAATGAAAAAAAAAGATTCCAACAAAAAACTTTTCTACAGTTTAAGCTTATATCTTTGAAAAGGAGATTTCTCAATTTCGCATCGAATTGAATTGTGGAAAAAATGGAGAGAAAGAACCTTATAGAAATTGAGAAATTCGATATTGAATAATACATGCATGATTCTACATCGACAAGCAACAAGAAAAGAATAAAGAAATTATCGAGTACTTCATTTTCATACTGATTCAAATTGCGTTGCTGTGTCAGAATAAGGATAGCTATACTGATTCGGTATACTCGAAAAACACCCTTGGTACAATATTGACGATCTAACAAGGATGGAACTTCAGTGAATTTCCATTTACTGATATCATCTTTTATGGAATCGATCCCCCCTTTAACTGTACAAGAATATGTGGAGCTCAGCATGTCTGGAAGCACAGGAGAACGTTCTTTTGCTGATATTATTACCAGTATTCGATACTGGGTTATTCATAGTATTACTATACCTTCCCTATTCATTGCGGGTTGGTTATTCGTCAGCACGGGTTTAGCTTATGATGTGTTTGGAAGCCCTCGTCCAAACGAATATTTTACAGAGAGCCGACAAGGAATTCCATTAATAACTGGCCGTTTTGACCCTTTGGAACAACTCGATGAATTTAGTAGATCTTTTTAGGAGGACCCAATGACCATAGATCGAACCTATCCAATTTTTACAGTGCGATGGTTAGCTGTTCATGGACTAGCTGTACCTACCGTTTCTTTTTTAGGGTCAATATCAGCAATGCAGTTCATCCAACGATAAACCTAATAAAAATTATAGAGCTACGACACAATCAAATCCGAACGAACAAAATGTTGAATTGAATCGTACCAGTCTCTACTGGGGTTATTACTCATTTTTTGTACTTGCTGTTTTATTTTCCAATTATTTCTTCAATTAAGAGAAGAAAAAGAATAGTATAATACTAAAATCATAATAAGAATTATCTTAACCCATTCGGAAGGATCACATCTCATAATTATCTATGGCTGTTTATGTCTTTAGCATGACAACTTTGATGAAAGAAATGGTGGAGGGAAGCGGGATAAATGGCCGATACTACTGGAAGGATTCCTCTTTGGATAATAGGTACTGTAACTGGTATTCTTGTGATTGGTTTAATAGGTATTTTCTTTTATGGTTCATACTCCGGGTTGGGTTCATCTCTGTAATAATCTAATAATAAGATGAACTAAGTTGGAGACATGAAAGCTTTGGAAGGCAAGGGATCCTTCTTAAGCTTTCATAATATTTTATTAGTCTAAATAAAAAATAAATAACTTTTCCCGATTTTGAAAAAAAAAAAACTTCATTTCATTTTTTTTCTGATAATGTTTTTGAAAATCTCATTAATTGATTTAGAACATCTCTTATTCGCTGATAGTATCTTATCTATCTTTCAAAGTTCGAAGAAAGAAGGAATCGCTCGATTTGATTTTCCTGAATGACACAATTACAATATATATTTCTATCAATCAGATATTATCCAAAGCAAATCCTTTTCGAATAGATCCTTACTCTACTCTATTTAGTATCTCATCAAAGTTGAATTTTTTCTAAGTTCATTAGAATAAGTTCTATTTTATCAAAAGATTTCCTCTATTTTTTTGTTTGTTCACTACTTTATATATGTATACGTAATAAATATAAAGTAGGGGTTCTGATAAACCTGGAAAAATATAAACTAAAGATAGTAATCTTTTACTAACGGGATCAAAACCGGTTTTCTTTGACACAAGAAAGGAATGCAGAAAATTCCTTTCTTGTGTCAAAGAAAAGACTAAGAAGAAGAAGGCGAATAATCCTTTTGTTTTCTATTCTCCACTTACTTATTTTATGTTTAGTATCCAGTGAAATTTTCGATTTGATTTATTCTATTAGAATAGAAAACGATTGATCCATTCTATGACATTTCAATCTCACAAGAGTGACCTAGTGACACCGCTCGAATTTGGCTTAAAAAAAGAAGGGATAAAGTAAAATAATCTTTTTCACAATATACATACTATGACTAGTAATGCGGTACAAATAATTCCCGATATCGACATCTGGAATAGAAACAAGCAAAAAGCTTTTCATAATTTTTAATCATACATAATATAATTGAATTGTCAAAACAAAAATTTGATTCTTTTTGACGAATTTGATATTGGAAATCCGCGAATCTAGAAATTCATTTCAGACAATTGAACCTTCTCAAACTGTTTCTTCTTAAGAACCAAAATATTTGTGCCAAAATAACGGATGCCCAAAGAAGAACAAAAGGCCTTGGACACGGAATGGATCTTGAAGTACTATTTCCGCATCTCCTTGACCAAATCCACCCACATTAGGATTACTCGTTAATGGCTGATCAAGTTTGATAGATTCGCCTTCGGAAACAAAAGTTCTGGCCTGGTGGAATAATATCAACCACTTGACGTTCATCTGACGCATCCGATATGGTTATTTCGTACCCCCCTTTTTCTTTTCGTATGATTTTACTTACTACACCAGCCGCTGTAGCATTATAAACTGTATTGTTACTCTTGCTCCCATCGATAAATCTGACCCCTTCCTCTGTTCCCGCCTACATATATGGGATATTTTGGGCGGGAAGTGAACATCTTTATTAGTATGGGGTCCGGGGAAAGAATAGGAAAGGTGACTTCACTATATTTGACCAGAAACAGGACCTATCACAAGAATATTTTTTTTATTGGGGCGATAGCTCTGAAAGACAGATTGCCTATCTTTTCTTTCATCTCGGGCGAAATACATCGGGAGGCGCTTAATTCAAATCCTCAGGTAAAATAAGAACAGCCCCCACATTCAAACCTCCCCTTTACCATTAGCAAGAACTTGTTTAACTTGCATATCATAAGAATTCGAACAACTGCTTCAAATACAGTATCAGGAAGTACCGCTTGCGGAACCTCAATATCCACGGGCTTATTAGCTAAATGGCAATTGGCACATACAATACGTCCGGTCGCTTCTCGTGGATTTTCATAACCCTGCTGTGCAAAAATGGGATATGCATTTGAAATGGATGTCCGAGCTATGATATATATCATCAGCGATACGGAAATAGATCGAATAATCTCTTTCTTTATCCAAGAAAAGGTGTTTTTAGTTTGCATGGTCCAATCATTGATCCCGAAAATTTCTACAATAAAATTAGGTAGGTCGCTTGTATAGTTCCCTATCCACAATTCTGCTATTTACTTTATTGAAATCATTTTACTGGAATATAAGGAGTAGGAGAAATCCCTGTAGGGTAGAAAGAGTAAGTACGTCTTAAAAAATGGAAATGCTTTGTTTATGTACCTTATGTTACAAAGTAACAAATATTCTAGTTAGATCAGTCATTCATTGAATGATAAATCACTACAAGTGATGGAGATATACGATTTAAATAACGGAAGATCCAATATTTTAAAATTGTATCCAGAATGACTGGAAAAGTAGAAACAAGACCCGATATAATTTGATCGTTGTGAGCAAATCCAAAATCTTTGTAGACATAGCCAATCATTAGTTCCCAACCATGGGGCGAATGGAATCCGATACATAAATCAGTTAATAAAAGAATAGAAAAAGCTTTTATTGTGTCACTTAAGTTATATAGGAATTCTTGAACCCAAGAGTTAAGAATAGCAAGTTCTTCATTACCTAGAATAGAATAACCACTTAAAATAATGAAAGAGGTTATATTTGTCGATAAGTGCAAAATCATATGGATATGATCCTCATTGTGCATCTTGATCAATTGGATCGTTTCTTTGTGGATTCCTATACGAAGTGTTTGTAGATGTGTTTCCGGGTATTCTTTTATCATTTCTGTCCAAGAGTAAGAGTTCTTCCAATTCGATGAATTTTTCTAGAATACTCTTTTCTTTGAATATCAGTCAAAAAGTTTCGGATTGCCTAGTATTCCACCGATTAGTAATCCAAAAATTCAAGACTTTTATTGTCGAGAGAGAGATCCACCAGGGCAAAAATACTATAGATGTAAGATATAGAAGAGGAAGAAATGCTTTCTTTTTTACCATTTTTTCATCTTTGAATTGTTAATGAATCCACCTCATTTGTTGAATCTATGTGATCTACTATTTCTATTAACCCTAAGTTCTATTACAGGGCATCGGACCTATGAATCTATTCCCTGTTTTTTATTTGTGATTCAGTAGTTAGTCCTTGAATTTAGAAAGAATACAGAAATAGAATAAGAGCCTGTTTCAAATGAAGAAATAAGAAAAAATCTTGTTTCCAGATACCTCAATTGAATTGATCAAATTCGAAGCCCTTTTCGATAAATGCTTGAAAGAACCAATTCAAGCAAGTAATGAATAGCAAGTAATGAATATTATTTCAAGCAAGTAATGAATATTATTCGGATTTTAAGCCAAAAGAACTCCCCTTTGTCTTTTCTATCAAAAAAGAAAATCTTTCGAAAAAAAATGGCCGGCTACCCCACAGTTCTAGTCCAGGAAAAAATGGAGAGAGATTTATTAAGAATATTGTGATCTACCGATCATAAATTCAAAACCCTAATGTAATGATCAAAAATGAGTGGCAAAACAAGACAGAAAAGTTATCCTTATAAGAGATCCAAGCAATCTTTTGACTTTGATCATTAAGAAAAGAAAAGATAAAAAAAAAGAAAAGTCGATTGACAAAAGAAAGAGAGAGAATTTCCAAGATATGATCTATTTGTATCTAACCCTATCAATTCATATTGAAAATAAAAAGAGAAATCCTTTATTCCGAAATGTTTTGATATACGAGATGAATCTATTATTTTATTTCGATTTGTTACTTTTACTTGTTTTTTAGTAAATTGAGTTGAGTCGATTTCCATACGCATAAATTCTTTTTTATGCATACAAAAAAAAATTTCGTTTTATGGATGTTCCATATACGTATACTTTGGCTCGAATGAACGTTCTGAAAATTTTATTAAGCTATGCTATGCTGAAGAAAGAACAGAGAATTCTTGAATTTTTTCCCTGCCGCTGGGAAAGAATTTCTTCTT
This sequence comes from Eucalyptus dawsonii, assembly GCA_016097615.1. NCBI lineage: Eukaryota > Viridiplantae > Streptophyta > Magnoliopsida > Myrtales > Myrtaceae > Eucalyptus > Eucalyptus dawsonii. The sequence goes on from CM027875.1 coordinate 44,703,061, forward strand.
CAGTTCAAGTTCATTTCAAAAGTAATTCAATCGGTACGCGCAAGAAATAGGCCAATTCGGCGGCTTTTTGCTCAATTTCACGCGGAGTCAAATTCTCATCAGTACGCGTCAAGGGAACGGCCCCTGTCCTTTGATTTCCATATAAAGGACACGACGAGCAGAAATACCCTCTTTAACTTCGATTCGGATGGACTGAATATCTTTCATACGAAATCGTAGAAAGATGCGACGATTTTGCCCAGGAAATCCCCAACGAAAAATACACACTATTCCTTCTTTTTCTATCGAATCGATCATAGCCACTACCTACATTCCACGAGATTGTGCACCACAAATAGGAAACTAATAAAGAGACCTGCGATACCGTAGAAAGACATCACGATCCCTTGTGGAAAAAAAAGAATTTGTTGAGACGGAACTAAAGATATCAAATTCTTACCGAGATAACTGGAAGATCCAACTAATACAAATCCTAGTGAACCTAAAAAAAGGATAAAGGCCCAGCAGAAATTACTTATTTTTCGAGACCCCACTATAAGTTCTATCCATATATGTTCTGATCGACAACTCATACTAGATCCAGTTGCATTTTATTGGAATTGAGAAAATAGTCCAAATGAATTTGACTTTCGTTTTTTTGTTTCCCGAAGTAACTCTCATCAACTAGTGTCATTCGAATGTAAGCCTTTAGAGTAATTCATCTAATTGGTTAGATCAAATTGGTTAGATCAAATTGGTTAGGTCTAAAATAAGAATATCCCTTTTATATGATCTCCTATAGATATCCACATATAGATACATTGACTTTCCATTTCCTACATCCACCTCGATTCCGATCTATTTGAAAATGGCTATAATTTATTTACCTATATATTTACGCATACATAAAAGCTATGTTCGGAGGAAACTGCCATATTCTACTAAATAGATATCTGTGTTATCTATATCTAAGTCTTGAAAAAAATAGATAAGATTTGCACCTATCGAATCTAAAAAATCTTGTTTTTTTGAACATGAAGAGATAAAGAAGCCATTGCAATTGCCGGAAATACTAGGCCCACTAAAGGCACAAAGAAAGAGGGTAAGTTGTTAAAAATTATCATAGAATGGGTACCTCGATTTAATATTTGTACCTGTTATTGTTAGAAAGATACCTTAGAATAATTATAATTCGTATATAATTATATTGAGTATATCGAAGTGACTATATATATTAAATAATAAGTGTAAGGAATGGATAATTAAATAAATGAGACTTATTCTTCTTTATCTTTCTACATGAAATATAGAATATACGTATGATAATCTATTCTATTCTTGTCTTCAAATTCGAATTGAATTCAGATTTTATTTTATTTAAGAAATAAAAAAGAAAGAGTTTTCTTACAAATTCACGAAGGATTCGTTAGAATTCAATCCAACAACAGGATTCTTAGTAAAAATAGAGATTCTCGGAAGATATAGTAGAAAGAAAAGATACTCTATATCTATCTTTTCTATATTTGAATTATATATACTATACATACAAAGCAAGAAGGAAAGATGACCTTCGGTTTATTTTATTTGCCTTGCCCAATTTGAATTTTGAAGAAGGAACCATTTTTTTTATCTTGTTGCTAGAGGTTTCCTAATTAATAATCAGGAATATCGGTAGAAAAAAAAAAAAAGAATTATCCGCACGATTCTTTCTACAATTTACAATTAAATATTATGATTATGTCACCAAAGAAAAAAGAAAGTCTTCTTTAGAATTTTTACTTTGATTCCGATAAACTACCTAATTGTTCGCTACAAATACAAAAATGTAACTAAATAAAATAAAAATAATTTGACTTAAGGCTCCACTTAACTTACTAAGTGAATTTTAATTCAAAGGAAAAAAAGCGTGAAGCTTAAATAACTCACTCAGAACACCCTTTAAAGGATTACGTGGTACGATTGGATCGAATAAGCCCTTATGGAATAAATATTCAGCCGCTTGTGAACCTTCAGGTACTATCTTATTCAATGTTTGTTCAATTACTCTTTTACCTGCGAATGCAATGTAAGCATTAGGTTCGGCAATAATAATATCCCCCAACATCCCAAAACTAGCCGTTACCCCACCAGTAGTAGGGAGATGTAAGGATTGATACATAGAATAACTTTTTATGGGATTGATAATCATATAAAGCAGCAGATATTTAGCCATTTGCATCAAGCTCAAGCTTCCTTCTTAACGTACTTCATAATAATTAACGAGGTAAAATTGATTGGTAGTATACTGACTACCAAGATTTTCTGCCAATATCATGATCCATTATCCTCCATAACCGAAAAACCATAACTCAATCACATAATGTCATTTAGTCGACCTGT